>JARHVA010002437.1:1782500-1820000 GCA_037957365.1 Torreya grandis | reverse complement strand
GCCAAAATTGCATAATCTAAATATAAATACACACACACAGACACACACACACATACATATATATACATATATACATATACACACACAAACACACATACATACATATATAGACATATATATATAGACACACACACACACAATATATATATATATATATATATATATATATATAATTTATTTTGGCATGTGTGTGTGTGTGTGTGTGTGTGTGTGTGTGTGTGTGTGTGTGTGTGTGTATATATATACATACATATATATATATATATTTGTGTGTGTACACACACACACACACACACACACACATGCCAAAATAAATTAGAACATAGACCCAAGTAAATTAGAATAGAGACCCAAGTAAATTAAATGGTCTCTGTTCTAATTTATTTTGGCATATATTAGAACTATCCACACACACACACACACACACACACACACACACACACACACACACACACACACACACACACACACACACATGCCAAAATAAATTAGAATAGAGACCATATATGTGTGTGTGTGTGTGTGTGTGTGTATTTATATATATTTAGATTATGTAATTTTGGCCAATTAGTTTATGAATATCTTATGCATGCATATTTTGCATGGATTGTAAGAGTCGAGTTTATAATTGGATTTTAAAATTAGACTTTGCTTGGAGGATGAGGTGACCCATACCTAAACTATTTATACTTGTATCTTCATGATTCTAAATGGAGGAGAATTTTGGCTAGCAAAGTGAATAAGAAATTTCATGAATTATTCAGCTAGTTTGTCTTGATGTGTATTATTTATTCTTCTCCAAACTTGTGATTCATTGAAGAAGTTTCAATATTTGGTATTTTAGTCTTTGAATTGTGTAGAAGTTTTTTAATATAATTATTTATATTGTAAAGTAACTAATTTGGATGATTTTGTGTTGAAATAATCATAATCACCCTTTGAAGAGGTGAAATTGCAATCATTCATCCATAACAACCTTTGATTATAAGCACTAAAGTTAATTGTATTTAGTTCCATTAGACTCCTAACTGTGTTTTTCTATTTTATGTACTAACAATAACTTAAAAAAAGTATTAGTTCTCTACCACTTGTCCAACCCATAGTGAAAGATCCAATTTAAAAGGGTTTCATCTATTTTTGATTTACAAATCTTCTTTTCTACCCTACTTTTCTCTCCTTTTTTTGAGTTTATTTTGACCCTACCCACCTTAGGTTAGTATCCACCCAACCATCTCAAGTAGACTAATGGTTTCTTTTAGATTTCATACATTTGAACTATCCAAGGTAAATAACCCATTGCTTACCACTATTCCACCACCAAGTTATTTATAAAATTGAATACCCTATAACTCGTGCCTTGAAGTGAATATTTTCACTGATACTAAAATGTTAGATGTTAACTTGTAAGGTTCTGTGGTATGCATAAAATAAACATCAATAGGAATTTATTTGGTGCTAGAAGGAGGGCCACCTTTTCATTTATTTAAAATATCACTTGAGTTGCATTAGATATATCTAGAAGACTAAAAAGGTCTACCTCAGATACTATCCTACTATTCCCATCCTTATAGATCCATAAAAAAGTTAGGTCAGATAGAGGCATCTTAAGGGGTCCCCAAGGCTGATTTTATTCTTGAATCAAAAGAGTTTGTCACTCTCCACAAATAATGGCCCTAGCTTCATTGGTCACTTTTTCTATTGTTGTGCCTAATGATATGCATGATTTTATTAGAAACCCTAAGAAATATCTTCCTTCCTTTTCTCCCATAGGAGGCAGGACTACTGAAGAACATATTAAAGAATTCAAGATTACCTTAGGGGTACTAAATGTAACTAAGGAAGATCATGCATAATTGTCCTTTTAGCTTACAAGATGCTGTTTATGATTGGTTCCTCAATATTATAGAATATTTAATTGCCTCCTAGATCCAGTGTAAGATACCTTCTTGACACAATTTGGATAGGTCACTAGTTAAAGTGTCATATACCAGCACTTTACAAGCATGAGGAGAGATCCCAAATGAGCCAATCATAGATTTCATCACAATATTTAAAAATATGTATAGCCGAGTTGATAATGATTATAAACCTAATTTTACATTATTCCTTGAAATGTATAAAAATGCCTTGGATTCTATGACATCTATCTTCCTCTACAGAGCACCTAATATTACTATGCTACCACTAGCCTATACCAACGATATTAATATTGATAGGTAGTTGAATCCTCAACTATAAGATTTAGCTCCACCTAATATTTGTCCTAACTTTCTAGCCTTAACCCTATTCTGAATGCTAATCAGAATGTTATGGCTTAAAATTAGATCCATGTGTATACATAGTTATCTTTGGCCCATGTTCCACCTAACAAGAACCTCAACTTTCTAAATAATCTTATATCTACACCTAATCAACAAAATTAGTACTAATCCTTGATACTAATTACTATTACTACTACATAAGGAACCACTTCTAACTCCATAAAAGTATAATTGGATGTTATCTAATAAATGGTACAAAAGTTGAAAAATGAGTTCATGATCATGTAAAAGCAAATGGGAAACACCCTAGGATAGAGTACTGATCATAGTTTTTCACATTAGAGGTAAAATAAGCCTTTCAATAGATTTAGACAATACAGAACAATAACCACCTAACACGATGTCTAAAATAAATATCTTGGAAGTAACACTACTTAATTGGTGTTGAGTCCATAATACATCACAACACGGTAAATTAGAATGCATATATTTCTACACTACCTTTGAGATATTTTAGAAATAAATGGATAGGTGTGAAAATATCTCAAATCAGATAGATCCACCTCCATCCACTACTCCAAGTCCTTCTAGCATAGCTATGGTTTTTGAGACATATGATATCCCATTTCTAGTTGAAGATGAGAATGAACCTGAAGATAATACAGATGAAATCCATGCCTTTTAACAATTCCATATGAATAATTATAAACTAAGGAACAAATAGTCTGTTACTAATTCTATGCCTCTAAACAATAGTACTACTACTCCCCTAGATCTGAAGGAAAATAATAATCCACCTCCTTTAAAAGGAAGTGATCAACAACAAAGTGCAGAACCATAGAGAAAAGGTGGGTACAATATAGTCAAAGATATGGAAAAGATCAAAGAAAATATTAGTCTTCATGAGCTAGCTGAAGTTACTGAATAAAGATAATTATTACTCAAGGCCTCTATTGGGAAACCATCTACTGAAAAATAAAAGGATGTGCATGCCAATATGGTCATTTAAAAGGACAAGCCTGAGGTACCACATTTTTCACTTATCGTCAAGATGTTTGGAAAGAATGTGCATAATTTTCTAGTTGACTCAGGTGCCTCAACCAATGTCATGCCCACAACTATTTACAAGAAATTAGGCTTGAGCCAAGATAAATCCAAAATAGTGGTCTTACAATTAGATAAGTCCTTAGTTTCATGTGTTGGAGAATTAACAAATGTCCACATATAGCTTTCCTCTGAGCCATGTGTACAATAGTACATAGACATTATGGTAATTGACATTCCTGAGGCTTATGGATTATTGTTGAGCCATGATTGATCAAAGATGTTGAATGGATACATGGTAATAATTTTTTCACATGTGTGGTTGCCTTGGAAAGGAGTAGCCAACTAGATTTAGGTGGATAGAGAATCAAAGATGAAGTACCTAATTATGGATTATAATGCCAAGAATGATAAGGTAAACTTTGCATCTTCACATGTAGGTGTTTACACATTCACTACAAAGCATGGACCTCATGAACAATAGTTTAAAAGTCCTTCATAGTTATGGACTCTACACTTTGATGGTGATATATTTAAGTAAGTTATTAGAATTGGCATAAAATTGATTGATACATATGGAAAAAAATATTTAGCAACATATAGGTTTTAATTTACTTGAAATAATAATCAAACTGAGTATGAATCTTTGATTTTGGGCTTAAAATTTGTGCTGAAACACATCAAATAACTGCAAATATTTGGCAATTTAGAAATAGTTGTCAACTAGATCAGAAGGAAATATCAGTGCAAACTTGCTTATTTGAAGAATTATAAACATAGATCCTAAGATCTAATTGAGTCTTGTGAAGTGTTCAATATCATAGTTATTCTAAGAGTAGAGAATTAGACAATAGATTCACTCGTAGCTTTAACTACCAACTTATCACCACTCCAAGAGTCTAAGATGTATAATTTTTATGTGGAGTTGGTTCCTTTACCTTCTATTCTAGAAAATATGGAGAAATTATAGGTATTTGATGATGATATATAGATCATATAGTTTATGATTAATTATGGAACCTTTGAATCTAAAATAATAGATGAGAAGGATTATGAACTTATGAATGTAGAAGACTTGATAGAATATGATGTCTTGTAGTTGAAGGAGAATCATAAACCTCTAGGAATGGTTTCATTATAATGAGCCTTTGACATTGATCCATAAGCCAAAAACTAGAAATAGTCTAAGACAAATGAATCTAATTTTTTTGAAGAGAATATGGGAACCACTAAACATCCTTAATATGTCAATATTAGCCCGAATTTCATTGAAAGTGAGAAATAAAAATTGAAGAGTCTACTAATAGAATACAAAGATATGATAGCTTGGACATATGAAGATTTGAAAATCTTCAATCCCATGGTCATCACACATAATATCACTTTGAATCCAAAACACAAGCCCTTCAGGCAATGTCAGAGACAAGCAAATCCAATCTTAGAGCCCCTCATTCAAATAAAAGTTTAGAAAATCTTGGATGCTAAGATTCTCTTTAAAATTAGAAATTCCAAATGGGTTGCTAATTTAGTTCCTATTAATAAAAAGAATGAATAAATTAGGCTATGTGTCGACTTTAAGAACCTAAACAGAGCATCAAAAAAGGATAAATATCATTTGCCCTCTTTGGATGAGGTAATCTATATGGTCAGTGGGTTGAAGATGATGTCCTTTCTGGATAGATTTTAAGGCTAAAATAAAGTGTTGGTAGAAGTAGAGGATACAATTAAGACTTCCTTTACTACCAAGTGGGGCACCTTTGTGTATAAAAGGATTCTTTTTGGCTTAATTAGCATAGAAGAAACTTTCCAACGTGCTATGGATTTCACCTTTCAAGGACTTGTTAGAAAATTTGTCATCATCTATATGGATGATCTCAAAATATTTTGAAGAATATAGATGATTATGTAGATTACCTAAAAAGAGTATTTTATAGGTGTAAGAGATATGGAGTGTCATTGAATTTGAAGAACACATTTAGAGTTATAAAAGGCAAACTGTTAGGACATGTTATTACCAAAGAGAGGATTTCCATCGATCTAGAATGAATCTAGGATATTTCAAAAATAACACATCCTAAAATCAAGAAAGAATTGAAGTCTTTATTCAACAAGATAAACTTTGTGAGAAAATTCATTTTTGGATTTGCAGAGATTGTCAAGGCATTGAATTCCATGTTGAAGCAGGATGCTAAAATAGAATGGAAAACTAAAGCCAAAAAGGTGTTTCATGATATTAAAACTATCATTACACAAGCTCCAGTTATAATCAATCACAATTTTACCAAAGTTTCTTTTTCTATATTCATTTGCTTCAAAAAACACCATATAAACAATACCCATGAAAAAGGTAGATAATGAACATCCAATTACCTTCACGAGTACTAATATGAAATATGCAAAATTAAACTATTCAATGATAGACAAGCATATATATTCCTTAATCAAGGTAGAAAAAAAATGAAGACACTAAATTCTTAGAAATAAGACATATGACATTGTCCCAAACCCAATTGTCAAGCTTACACTCATCCAAAATGAGTTAGGAGAAAGAAGAGGCAAATGGATGACTAAATTATAAGATTTTGATCTTGAAATCAAACCTTCCAAGATGGTATGAGGCCAAGGAATTATCAAAATCATAACTAAAATATATCCACACATTCATATTAAGTATATCAATGAAGCACAAGTGGCTAGTGGTGATTGGTATGCCTACATTATCCATTACCTACTCATAGGTACATGCCCCATTAGTTGAATAGAGAGAAGAAGCAAGCCTCTAGGCATAAAGTTATCCCATTACATGATTAAAAAAGGAGTAATGTACAAAAAAAATTATGAAGGCATCTACTTAAGGTGTGTCTCAAGACAATAATCCACAAATATCATAAATAATTTTCATCCAAAGATAGGCAGTGGGCCTCCCTCTAGAAATGCCATAACTCACAAGATCTTAAGTATGAGATACTATTGGCCCACCATTTTCAAGGATGCTTATAATAATGTCAGAATGTGCCATGAATGCCAAGTATCTAGAAAAATGGAAGTACATGCAGCCATGCCCCTACGTCCTATAATCAAAAGACACCTTTTTTTTAAATGAGGTCTTGACTTTTTTGGAGTGATCAATCCAAACTCTTCAGCAAGGCATAAATTTATCCTAACAACCATTGGTTATTATATTAGGTGGATAGAGATTATGGCTACCAAGAATTATGTAGCCTAGGATGTGATCAAGTTTTTAGAATAAAACATACTAACTTGATTTGAAATTCCAATTTCTTTAATATGTGACAATGGTCCTACTTTTTAGTTAGTTGAATTTATAGAATGGGCCCATAATAACCACATTATAATCAAATTATCATCAGACTATTAGCCACAAGGGAACAAAGTTACTAAGTCCACCAATAAAAATCTGATGAATACCATTAAGAAATCAACATAAGACAAACCCAAAAAATGACACCTACTATTGAAGTATGCACTATGGGAAGACATAACAAGCCATAAACAAGCTCTCAAGGCTTCACCTTTTCTACTAGCATATGAATAACAATCAATATTTCTTATTACTCTTAAGCTATCAATGTATCAATTCATGTAAGAGTCTATGGGAAAATATGAAAGGATTTGGTCCAGGTTATTTGACATAGTCCAAATGGAGGATGCATGAACAAAAGCATTTCATAACTTCATCAAACACTGGGAACTTGTCAAAATGTGGTTTTATAAAAGATCAAAAAATTAAGGTTTTCAAAATCTTAAACTTAGTAATTTTATGGGATAAAACACATGAAAATAAAGGACAACATGAAAATTTCACTCGTTTATAGATTTGGCCATACCAAGTCTAAAAAATCCTAGGTAACAATCATTTTCATCTGAAGGAACTCCAAGGTAATGGCCTCATGTTTCCAGTTAATAGATAGTTTTTGAAACATTATTTCATGGCTGCTGTAGCTAGAGATGCTTTTGAATAACTATGAATTTTATTTTAAAATTAGGATTAGGTTAGTTATGATGCTTTCTAGAATAGATTTCATGTTTTCTATCACATGCTTTATTAGATTAGCTTATTGGCTTTCTTAGATTAGTTTCTTATTTTCAACATTTACTATTGTAGTAGTTATTAGGCTTTTAAGATTAGTTTGTTTAAATCTAAAAAATAGTCTAATCAATTTCTTATGTTTGAATAAAGAAAGGGGACAAATCCATAAGTACACAACTATCGTTTATCATGATTTTTTATTTTAGTATTTAGAAGCTCTTGAATTAAGGTATGTGTTATGACTAAAATAATTTTTTTTATCTAAATTGAATATATTCATTAGATCTGTGAAAGTTGCTCTAATATACTCATACAAATTGTAGAAAGACATTTTCATTTTCAAAGATCAACTACACTTTTGCATGATAAAACTTGGATGAGAGATAATAAACACTGAGAGGATGTATTATGATAGGGACATATTGATAAAATAAGTTTTATTATACATGCACCTAGCCATGGTGATTTCTAACCCTTCTTCCATTTGTGTTTCAAAAAATAATAGTCAAATCATACAAACTTATGGAAAAGGGGCATTTCAAGTAATCTCTATTGGGGCTATAGATGTCTAGCTAGAAGTAGAGATATACTTAGAGTGCAATCAAAGGTATCTCTGTCGAGGCTATGAATGCTCGACAAATAGTAGAACAATGCATAGGATTCTTTTATTGTTGTTTATAAAATTAAAAATCAAAATAAAACCTACAATGTCTATCCAAATCTCTGATAAAACTCTCATAATAAGGGGTAAGTGAATTCCACACAATCACACATGGATCATGATGCAAAGGGTTATTATTTTGCATGAGGGAGATGGAGTCTCTTTCCAGTATCTAGTCTATTTATCTTATTCTTGTAAATACTAATGTCTTATTATAATGCATTATCTGAGATTTTGGGTTCTTAAATAGTTAGGAGTATTTTCCCATTGAGTCACCATTTATTGTGCCCTAACACACCCCATTTAAAAAATTTCAAATAAGGACCCATTAATATATAAAAATCTTCATGGTCCAGATGAACCTTAGAAATTCCAAACATTGAATCGATCCATGAAACATATGGTTTTTATCAAGTTTAATTATACATTTTAAAATAAATTTTAAAGCTTGGACATGGCATAATTTATTTTACTTATCCACCTTAATTTTATTTCACTAGATTACTCCAAGATTGATTTTTTGGGTTTTATTTGAATAACAAAATTAATAAATTTATATTATAGTGCATCCAAACTCTCAAATGTGTATAATATTACTTATGAGACTTGGGATTATTTCACATTTGATCCTCCACCAAATTCTGCGACTGTGTTTGTGTCTTGTCACTTCTAAGTTCTTGAGGCTGTAGTTTACTAGAGATCTCCAGAGCCCCAAGAGCATCCACTTGTTGACATCATGTCTATCAGTAGCATAAATTTTAATAGTAGGGCATAATTTTTTTCCTACCCTTTAGATCCCTATGATTGAGCCAAATGGCATAATCATGTCAATTGAGAAGTCTAAAAACTACCAGAGAAGAGTACAGTGTCAAATCTATCAAGCAACTTTAAGATCCCTGATATCATTCCATGTGGCATGATCCATTTTACTTAGAATGCAATAAACCATAGTACACACACTTATCTTCTAATATATCTAGATAACTGAGAACCATTCACATGTCATCATCTCAAAAATATCAAGCTTGTTTGTCAAATGTTACATCTTGATTTCACCCTATGATTTATAACATCTAATTCTATGGATTAGTATGGTTATTATATGTTTATTATTGATTTTTTTTGAGATTTTTAACATATATTATAATGGAAAAATAATATTTTTTATTAGTATACATGATGTGATAATGATATTTTATTATTATGTATATTATAGATGTATATTTATTAGTTTTACATCATTGGTTGATATATATGATGACTTAGACTAACTACCTACTTGTTGTGAGCTAGATGTAGTATAGATCCCACATTTAGATCTTAATGAGGGAGAGCATAATTAGATAGGACGTGTTAGATGGGATAATTGGGGGATGACAGAGGAAATTGCTAGTGACCCTACACACACACACACACACTAGATTTAAAAATTGTTATCTGCATAACATGTTTTAAATGTTAGTGCATGGTTATGGAAATCTTATTTGTGATCATATTTTTATATAAATTTAATTCTTGATATGCATTAGATTCCTTTATTTTAATTGTCTTGATTTTTTAGAATAAATTAAGAAAATAGATATTTAATTGTTATATAGATACTAGTTATTGAAGATATAATTATCTTGTAAAAAGAAATAATTATTGACTTAATATCTATTAGTTAAATAAATAATTATATTTGTTATAATTGATTTAATGGAATTTGAATTATCCTAAAATACTAACCTTGAGATTAAGACAAACTAAACTTAGTCTTTATCAAACATGCCTGAAACTACTTTTTAAACAAGAAATTGAATATTATTACTTTTTTCGGTCAACCTAAACTTATGTTGAGATAACATGGGTAATAGGGCGTAAAGATTTTTAATGAGAAAATTTTATGTTTTAAATATTAATTAATAAATTTTAAGGTAAGTTGACTACGGTCTTGGAGGTGAGATAACTTCACATAAGAAGGGAAAAAGATGCCATGCATGGATAACAAATGTATGCAAAGTGAAGGGTACAACATAATGAAGGAAAAAGAGTTTTATAAATAAATGAAGATAAAAATTATAAAAGACACAAGGAAAAAGAGATTGATAGGGAGAGGGAGAAGAAGTAGGTAGGAGAATTGGAGAAAAGTTGGAGAAAATAGGAGATAGCTAGATGAATTATTAACAAACAAATATATATCAGGTCAATTATACTTTAATATTTTTGTGTGAATATGAGAATGAATTTTCTATGAAAAAATAATAATGGAATGTAACTTTCTATATATATATATATATATGTATATTACCAAACCCAACCAAGAAATTATTTTGACTCTTTTAGCAAACTATAGGTTGTTTTCAGGGAACACTTTATATATATAGGCTAAGATTTTATATTATATAATTAAATTTTACCTATAGTTGGCCTATATTTTATCTCAGAGGGTAGCACTTATATTAATAGTTGTAAATTATATTTTATAAGCTGCATTTCACCCTTTTAGGATTGCATGTTATTATTTTAAAGCCTATGTATTATTTGATAGGCCTACGTATTGTTTGATAGGCCTATGCATTTTCCTTTGAGGTCTGTGTTTTACCTATATATGGTCTGTGTTCTAATTATATAGATTTGAATTGCATCTTTTTAAACTAGCATCCCAAATATATAAAAGATCACGTTCCACCAAATTGAGAAGCATAGATATATTG
Source organism: Torreya grandis (assembly GCA_037957365.1). Lineage (NCBI taxonomy): Eukaryota > Viridiplantae > Streptophyta > Pinopsida > Cupressales > Taxaceae > Torreya > Torreya grandis. The sequence goes on along the minus strand of JARHVA010002437.1, from coordinate 1,809,287 downwards.
GTGAAAATGTTTCACTTATTTATGGAATTTTGTTTCCCCTAATTGTGTAATGTTTCACCATATAATTCGCTGTGTCTTAAAGTCAAAACTTTGTCATTTATTTTTAAGGTATTCCCTTATATTAAATGGTTTATTTGAAACTACACATAGGCAACATCTTCTTTTGTATACTTGCATATCATATATAATTGTGTGTTAATTTGAATGCTAAGTCATTTGAGAAACACTAAAGTCTTTTATTGAAATTCTAGGTCATTAAATTTGAAATTGCCAAGTCATTAATTAAATCTTTGAACCTTTAATAATAATGTTGAGTTTATTATGTAACACTGAGTTTATAATTGAAATGATGAGTAACAACGCTTTATTCCTTTTGGGTAACAACCTAACCTTTGATTAAACCAAGAAAGAAGTTATGTAAGATGGTGCATTATTTAAATAAATATGAAGGAGACTTATTAAATTATGTATTATGTTATGAATAGGGATTTGTATATGTAAGTGGCTATGTTTTATTGAGAATTGACTAATACTTAAATATTATTGATTTCCTTTTATCTTTTTGGCTGAGTATCACTTCTTGGTCAATGTTTAAATCTATAATTAATTGCCTGCATTATAAGAGTATAGGGATGTGGCTTAATTAGTGTGGACTATGTTTTAAATTGTTATTGTGGACCATGTCCTAATTTATAAGTGTCATATATATATACATATATACATACATATATATATATATATATATATATATATACATATATACATACATATATATATATATATATATATATATATATATATATACATATATACATACATACATATATATATATATATATATATATAGACAATGACTAGTTGTAATATAACTCAATCAGTATCCTAACAATGGAGAAATAATAAAGCATTATTGACTTCATTTGAGTTAAGTGATATGTATGAAGTATGATCATGGACAATCTTTTGATAGTATATATACTACAAAATTATGTAGAGAAAATACTTTAAGACCATTCAAGTAAATTTAGTTTGCATTATGACTTTATTTATAATTTGTAAAAAACTTGAAAATTGAGTTATAACTAAAAATTTTAATCTATTGTTTGAATTAGAAAATATGGACAATTATTTTAGGCATACTTGTTTCATATTAGAATAACATAAATTTTAAACCATGGTCATGATTAAAACCAAATTGATAATTTGCGTAAAACAAGTGTGTTACCTATTTTATAAGAGGAATTGTGATCCTTGTTTTTAGCATACCCAAATGGTATGAATTTTTACTAGACTATGTTATATATTGTTATATATGTGCTAATAACACATTTTAGATTCATTATACATTGGATGGATAAAATGTATTCAATTATTATTATTTCATTCCTACTATAGGGAAAATCTAAATGAATCTCTAAGTTATATATATTATGTTATATATGTTTAAATTAGTTTTTACATTGATGATACTAATAGGTAGTGAGACGAATATCACTAGCCTAGGTAGCACCACCTATGTTGGATGTAGATACTTCGATCAAGTGGTGTGTTATGAAAACATGATGGCAAAGTCAAATTCTGTAGCATCATGTAAATATGAAAAATTATGTGCAATATATTTTGTGAGAATATTTTATGTGCAAGTGATTAAGCATTTCTAAAATAAAATAGTGCATCGTGATGTGTGTCTAGAGATTATATTTGCATCTGATTATTAATGTGTAATATAATCTAGGGTATACGTGAGTGGTATCATCCTGTACTTGCTTGTTTAATAATTATAGTGTAAAATTTTTTATTCATATTTGAGTAGGGTGCTCTTGCACAATGAGCTATAATAGTATGAGATATCATAGAATACTTTAGATTAAATGTATATACCTAGATGGTACATATTGTAGTTGTAAGACTAGACTCTCACCTACATTGAGTGATTAAATATGTGCATTGTTTATTATTTAAACAATATATTTTGTAACAGTTTTTAGGATATCATGTATACGTGTATTCAACCTTGATAGTGTGAATGAATGTTAGGTTAGATTTATATGTGTTTATATGACTTATATATTCTTGATTGAATAAAAGCTTATGAATCCATGTATTTTTGACTACTTTGTATGACTGATTGTGATAAAATTAATAGTCATATCTTAGAACACTCGACTATGATAATATGGGGTATCATGAGGTGTAGTTGAATATTATAATAATAGTTAAGAATTTATAGTTTAATATGAATTTTACCCAGGTGATATAAACTGTAGGCATTATTTCTAGTTTGGGTTAGATAATAATGGAAGATTCATTCATGCATTGATGAAATAAATATACACTTTGCTTACTCCTATGTTTAGCATGTGATGTGATATGATTGCTAGGATGATGTTATTAGTATGAATCTTAATGTTTAGTAATGTATAGTGAGACATTATCCTTTGGTATGTATGATTTACATGTTAGTGTGATATCTTGTAATATAATGGGTTTTCTATGATACATTGCATGTTTAGTTTTAGAAATCATACACACTTGGGTACTTATTCTCTATATTCTCACACCATCACCATCTACCCATCTATGAAGGGAGGGCCATTCCCTGATGGGATTAGTGTAGGGTATCATTGGTCTATAATTGGTGTGAAAAAGTGCTTAGATGATGCTCTCCCTCCTCACAACAATACTAATTATTCATAGACCACACTTGAGATTGTCAGAGATACATGAGTTGGTTTGAATCAAGCTCTAGAGGGCATGCATTTATTTTTATATTAAGGCTAAATGCCTAAAATAAATGTAATTGTATTATATTTTTATATACTTGAACAATAATTGCTATATTATTGGACCAGCCATGACTAACCCCTATTGTATTTACTTTCCTTATAGTTGTAATAAGTTATATTACATTTTGGTATTTGGATTTAGAATTGTTATTTTTCTAAGTTATCATTAGGATAAGTTGATAAGTATGTTTTTGTGGAATGAATATAAAATATTTAATTTAAAAAAAAATTATTACATTATTATAAGTACAACTTGAGGGGTTATTACATGTGGTATCATAGTTGTGGCTCAAACTCTATGACCTAATGAGTCTATTAGCATTTTGATATCTTTCTATTTATTAGAAAGGAGGATTGTGAATGTATGTGTGGTACATTAAGTGTGTACCCTTGGATAATTTATACTCCTTTAAGAGTTGTTAAAGGGTTGGTTTATTAAATGTCTCGTTGGTGATGGTTATTTAAGGTGTTTTAGGTAGGTAAGTGCATAACATAGTTCATGAGTTGTGGACAAAGTATTTATAGCATATTGTTGATCTTTTAGATTAAACAACTCAAGTATGATTACATCTTTTTTGGTAATCGAATCACCTTTACCATTTTTGTTGTGTTGTGAATGTTTTAAAATTATGGAGTGCTTCTCACTTACATATATATATACATTATTTTTGTGTCTTAATTACATAAATCTTAGGAGTGATAAATCCTATAAGACCATTCTAGTTTGGCACCACTTGGTGTAGTGAAAATGTTTTTATAGTTGAGTATAGATGTTTTGATTGAGAATTCATTTGTGTTAAGAGTTGTGGATTAGCATCCTTATATTTATATAGACTTGAGAAGAAGTGTCATCTCTCTTAGTTAACTTAGAGGTAAGTTTTTATTATCTCACTCTCCTCTTACATAATTTTAAGTTAATGAAAAGATTAAAATTTACAAGATGTTTATTGAAGTGTTTCCTTAAAAAGAAAACTTGTTTCTAAAATGTTGTTTGATCTTATTCCCTTGAGCTCATGGGATAGTGTTTTCTACTTGTTGAGAGAACTTGTAGGATTTTCTAGATTGATGTGTCTTTGAGGTTAGTATTTTCCTTTCAGTTATGGAAGTAGGTTGTGTTACTACTCTTACAAATTTTGGTAAGTAGGTAGTGATTGGCAATGTGGATTGTAGTATTTCCTTTTACCATGTGAGGCTATGTAGGAGATTTACTTTTGATATGTTAGCTCTCTACTTTCCACTTGTGACTTTTTAGAGTCACTATTTTATCTAAACTTGTTAACTTGACCTTAAAAAATTGTAAACCTTGAATTTATATTAATTCTAGTTGATTATAATTATTATGTTATTATATACCTTTATTTAGACTGATATTATTCTCTTTTTAAGCATGTTGTTTTGAAGAGTTATATATGTAAATTTCTTTAAGAACAAGTAAGGTATAAGATATGTATAACATCTTGGTAGTCTAAAATGGTTGAGAAAAAATTTTAACTTGTTAAAATTTAGCCAAGCAAATAGGGAGACCTTGTCTCGCTTGTTCCTTTATAAGGTAGTAAGGATGGTATAATCATTAGCCTTTATATGTTATGTTAATTGTGATATTATTTTCTCTTTACTATGAATATAACACTATAGATTAAGTTGTAGAATATGATACTAGTTATGTTTGATTAGTATCAACTTAATGCAATCTTAGAATGATTGTATGATTTTTCTTATATGTATGTTAGTACATATGGAATCATTTGGCATATAGTATTGATTTTTATGATCTATCAGTAAAGATTTGTGTTTCATTGAACTTTGTGCACATTTTAGAGATCATTAAGTCGTGAAGACTTGAGGGAAGAGTGGTGAATTAGGAATATGAGTTTTAAGTGATAGGACAATATCCTACTTAGCCTCACATTGACTTGGTTATTATTGAGATGAATCTGATAGATGGACTTATCGAATCTAGGATTTGACAGATGAAATTGTCAAATTCAATCATAAGGCCATACACATGTATATTTTGGATGGGTATTTCATAATTTTATGTACATTGAAAATGTATAATTTTTAGTTCCTATTCATCATCATACTTATTAGGAGCTCTATAAGAGTAATGACAATATTGACATGTTATACTTATCTAAAGCTATGCAAAGTAACGATACTATTAACATATACACATAATTCTTTCTAAGTTCCTTAAATATATTTTTTTGGTTTGAGAAATACACTCTCTAGGTTAGAGAGATGTGCATAGGGACTGGAAAGTTTTGTGAAACTCTCCCTAGCTATTTATTTTTGGCTTTTGCGATAATCTCATGTATTTTTGGGAAGTTAGTGAAACTTTTACTGAGATATTATAGGCCTATCTTGCCAATTTTGGATCCTGGATTGGTCATGATAAAACCAATTAACGTAAGTGACATTCATAAAACTTATTTGAAAAATAGGAAATGTCACAAAGAAAGGTCTTGTAGGACCAATACTCTAAAAATAATGCTAATTAAGAGAACTAGGATGAGTTTTTCAGGTTCATTTTACATTTAGTTGCTTGATTTGATACTATATAATATGATTTTATTCTGTTAAACTCTATTAATTATTTAGATCTATTGTTTGAGTAAGTATCATCAAGATGATGACCATTTTTAGTGGGAGAGGATGTTACACCTTGATTTTACCTTATAGTTTATAACATCTAATTCTATGGATTAGTAAGGTTATTATCTATTTATTATTACTTTGATTTGATATTTTTGACATATAATGTAATGGGACAGTGATATTATTGATTAGTATACTGTATGTGAAAGTGGCATTTAATTATTTTATATATTACATATGTATATTTGTTAGTTTTGAATCATTGATTGATATAAACGATGACTCAAACTAAATACCTACTTTTTGTGAGGTGGATGCAGGATAGATTCTACCCTCAGAGTTTGATGAGGGAGAGCATCATTAGAGAGGATGGGTTAGATGGGATGATTGGGGGATGATAGAGGAAATTACTAGTGACATCACATACACGCACACTAGATTTAAAAATGTTATATACGTAACATATTTTAAATGTTAGTATGTGGTTATGGAAATCTTGTTTGTGATCATATTTTTATGTAAATTTAGTTCTTGATATCCATTATATTCTTTTATTTTAATTATCTTGATTTTCAAGAATAAATCAGGAAAATAGATATTTAATTGCGACATAGATACTAGTTATTGAATATTATTTATCTTGAAATAAGAAGCAATTATTAACTTAATATATATTAGTTAAATAAATAATTATCTTTGTTATAATTACTTTCATGGAGTTTGAATAATCCTAAAATACTAACCTTGAGATTAAGACAAACTAAACTTAGTCTTTATCAAACATGCATGAAACTACTTTTTAAACAAGAAATTGAATATTATTAATTTAATTGGTCATCCTAAACTTATGTTGAGATAACATGGGTAATAGGGCATAAAGACATTTAATGTGCAAACTATATGTTTTAAATACTAATTAATAAAGTTAAAGGTAAGTTGACTATGATCTTAGATGTGAGATAACTTCACATAAGAAGGGAGAAAAGATGCCATGCATGGATAGAAAATGCATGCAAAGTTAAAGGCACAACATAATGAAGGGAAAAGAGTTTTATAAATAAAGGAAGATAAAAATTAGAAAAGACAAAAGGAAAATGAGCTTGAAAGGGAGAGGGAGAAAACGTAGGTAGGAGAATTGGAGAAGTTAGAAAAAGTAGGAGATAACCATATGAATTATTACCAAGCAAATATATATTAGGTCGATCCTGCTTTTATATTTCAGTGTGAATATGAGAATGAATTTTCATTGCAAAAATAATAATGGATGTAGCATCCCAGATACATATGTATATTACCAAACCCAACCAAGAACTTGATTTGATTCTTTTAACAAACTGTAGGTTGTTTTCAAACAATGCTTTATAGATATAGGCTATGCTTTTATATTATACAGTCTCATTTTACCTATATTTAACCTACATTTTATCTCTGAGGGTAACATTTATATTAACAACTATAAGTTAGATTTTATAGGCTATGTTTCACCCTTTTTAGGATTGTGTGTTATTATTTTAAAGCCTATGTATTGTTTGATAGGCATGCATATTATTTGATAGGCCTATGTATTTTTCTTTGAGGTCTGTGTTTTACCTATATATAGTCTGCATTCTAATTACATAGATCTGCATTCCATTTTTTTAGACCAACATCCTAAATATATAAAAAACTACGTTCCACCAAATTGAGAAGTGTAGATATTATGGTGACAACGTTCCACTTATTTATGGAATTGTGTTTCACCTAAATGGCAGATGTTTCACCATATAAGTGGCTACATCTTAAAGTCAAAACCTTGTCATTTATTTTTAAGGCATTCCCTTCAATTAAATGTTTTATTTGAAACTACACATAAGTAGCATCTTCTTTTGTATAGATTGGTATCATATATGACTGCATCATAATTTGAATGTTAAGTCATTTAAGAAATATTGAAGTGTTTTATTGAAATGCCAGGTCATTTATGAAATTATGAAGTGTTTATTAAAATTCTAAACCTTTAATAATAATGCTAAGTATATTATGTAACACTGAGTTTATAATTGAAATGATGAATATATAAATTAAAATGCTTAGCATATAGTTTCAATGCTTTGTATTTTATTAAACGTTGAGTCAAAGTACAAAATGCTAAGTCTTTTGATTATTTAGTAATGAAACATCCTTTTATGGAATAAGTATTATTTAAGTGTGATCATGTTGAATGCTTTTGAACAATGTTCTATATTGTATGTGGAAAGCTCATATAGATGGCTGCATCCTCTCTTGTTTTTTACTGAGTAGATCATAATTGGAAAGCACTTGTATTGACTACATATTACATTGTTTGGGTGCATCTTAAATATTCTGGAAACATTTTATTTTATATAAACTATGTTTTAATTTTCATTGGCCAACATCTATTTTTAAAAGACTACATTTTAATTCTTACTGGCTAATGTCCCATTCCTTTTGGGTAGTGACCTAACCTTTGCGTAAACCAGGAAAGAAGTTATGTAAGATGGCATACTATTTAAATAAATATGAAAGACTTATTAAATTATGTATTCTATTATGAATAACACTTTGTACATGTAAGTGGTTATGTTTTATTAAGAATTGACCATCACTTAAATATTATTGATTTTTTTTACCTCTTTGGCTAAGTATCACTTCTTGGTCAGTGTCTAAATCTATAATTAATTTCAAATGTTATAGGAGTATAGGGTTGAAGCTTAATTAATGTGGACTATGTTTTAATTTATTATTGTGGACCACGTCCTAATTTATAAGTGTCCTTATATATAGATATAAACAAATAATGATTTTTTATAATATACCTTAGTATCCTAGTAACAGAGAAATAATAAATCATTATTGACTTCATTTGAGTATTAAGTGATATGTTGAAGTATGATCATGGTTGATCTTTTAATAGTACATATACTACAAAATTATGTAAAGAAAATACTTTAAGACAATTCAAGTAAATTTAGTTTGCATTATGACTTTATTTATATCTTGTAGAAAACTTGAAAATTGAGTTAAAACTAAACATTTTAATCTAATGTTTGACTTGGAAAAGATGGACAATTATTTTAGGCATACTTGTTTCATATTAAAAGAACATAAATTTTAAACCGTGGTCGTGATAAAAACCAAATCAGTAATTTGTGTAAAACAAGTGTGTTACCTATTTTATAAGAGGAATTATGATCCTTGTTTTTAAAATACCCAAATGGTATGAATTTTTACTAGATTATGTTTGTTATATATGTGCTAATAGCACATTTTAGATTCATTATGCATTTTATGGATAAAATGTATTCAATTAAGATTATTCCATTCCTAGTATAGGGAAAATCTAAATGAATCTGTAAGTTATATATATTATGCTATATATATTTATATTAGTTTTTGCATTGACGATACTAATAGGTAGTGAGATGAACTTTACTAGCCTAGGTAGCACCACCCATGCTGGATGTAGATAATCCAATCAAGTGGTGTGTTATGAAAACACGATGACAGGGTCAAATTCTATAGCATCATGTAAAGATGAAAATTTGTGTTCAACATATTTTGTGAGAGTATTTTATGTGCAAGTGATTAAGCATTTATAAAATAAAATAGTGCATCATGATGTGTGACTAGAGATTATGTTTTTATCTGATTGTTATTTGTAGTATAATCTAAGGTATACCCAGGTGGTATAATCATGTACTTTCTTGTTTAATAATTATAGTGTAATATTATTTTCTCATATTTGGGTAGGGTGCTCATGCATAATGAGCTATAATAGTATGGGATATCATAGAATACTTAAGATTACATATATATATACATATATGGTACATACTATAGTTTTAAGACTAGACTCTCACCTACATTGATTGATTAAATGAATATGTTGGTTATTACTTGAATAGTATGTTTTGTAAGAGTTAGTCAGATTTCATGTATGCATGCACTAGACTTTGACAGTGTGAACGGATGTTAGGTTAGAATTTTATGTGTTTGTATGACTTACTTTATTATATATTATTGCTTGAATAGAAGTTTATGAATCCATGTATTTTTTACTTCTTTGTATGAATGATTGTTGGAAAATTAATAGTTGTCTTAGAACACTCGACTATGATAATATGGGGTATCATGGGGTATAGTTGTTAAATATTATAGTAGTAGTTGGGAATATATAGTTTAATGTGAATTTTACCTAGGTGGTATAAACTATAGGCATTATTTCTAGTTTGGGTTAGATAATAATGTAAGTTTCATTCATGCATTGATGGAATAAATGTTTACTTTGCTTACTCCTATTTTTAGCATGTGATGTGATATGATTTCTAGGGAGATGTTATTAGTATCAATCATGTGGTTTAATAATGTATAGTGAGACATTATCCTTTGGTATGTATAATTTTCATGTCAGTGCGATATTTTTCAATAGAATGGGTTTTCTATGATACAATGCATGTTTAGTTTTAGAAATCATACACATTTGGGTACTTGTTTGTTCTCTAGATTCCTACATCATCACTATCTACCCTTCCATGAAGGGAGGGCCATTTCCTAATGGAATTAGGGTGGGGGATCATTGGTCTGTGGTTGGTATGGAAAAGTGCTCAGATGATGCTCTCTCTCCTCACAACGGTACTACTTACTTGGGGATCACATTTGAGATTGTCATAGATATATGAGTTGGTTTAACTCAAGCTTCAAAGGGCATGTATCTATTTTTATATTAAGGCTAAATGTCTAAAAGAAATGTAATTGTGTTATATTTTTATATACTTGAATAATAATTGTTGTATTATTAGACTAGCCATGGTTGAGCCCTATTGTATTTACTTTCCTTACAGTTGTAATAAGTTACATTACATTTCAATATTTGGATTTATAATTATTATTTTTCAAAATTACCATTTGGATAAGTTGATAAGTAAGTTTCTTTGGAATGAATGTAAAGTATTTAGTTTAAAATAGTTTTTTACTAGATTATTCTAAGTACAACTTGAGGGTTTGTTACATCAAAGGTACATCACCAAGGTTTTTTTACCTCCAAAGATTTGAGAACTACCATGTGGTGTTATCTAGGAAGCTCAGAGCCTAACAAACTAAGTACATCATCAAAATGTTCTAAGTTCTCTAGATAAATTTTCACCATCCACGTGGTGTGATCTCAGAAACCTAGAGCCTAAGAAGAAAAGGTAGAAGGGTAAAACAAAAAAACCCAAAGACCCAAAAAGTAATTAATGTATCATCATCATAGAAACCTAGACCTTACTTAAAAAAGTGCATTATCAGGATTCTTTTTCCTCTAGATAATTGAGAGTAATCGATATGTTGTAATCATGGCAATCCAAAGCCCACTGAGTTTCCAAAGAACTTTTGAAACTATGATATTGTAACATGTGGAATAATCATGTTCACTTCCATTAGGTAATGTATATAGTGAACAAAAAATATAACCTTGAGTCCCCAAGATCATGCCAAGTGGTAGAATCCCATTAATTTATGGCTAATAAGGGGGATAAAACAAGAGTATAAAACCAAAGACCCCTGGTAAGTGAGATTATGCTAAGTGTCACAATCACATAGACTCATAGTCAAAATGGAGATGTAAAATCTAAATATCTAGACCAAAAGATGATGCATAAGAATTAAACACCTATATTAAAGTGATGACTAAGAATTCAAGGTGAATGAAAAGTTTCCATATGGAAAATGGTACCCACCAAAGTTGACTAGCAAATTTAAATTGAAATGAGAAACAAAATTAAAAGTCATTGATTCATTAAATACACATGAACTAAGGATTCAAGTCTTAATATTTTAGAAATATATGTAAATTTATAAACACATAAATTCACCATTACCATCAATCGAACAAGTGAAAACTATGAATTTGAGCTATTATTTTATAGAAAGCCTTAGATTTTACCTTAGAAAATATGCAAGTATATTCAAACATCTTAAGAAAGATTCTATAGTGATTCACAATATATCAATGGCATATTCATCATGATCAGGTCAAAATCTTTCCTACACCATCATAGGTAGACCCGAATATCTAGATACAATGTTTGATAAGGGAGCTAGAATTTTAATTACCTCATTACATAATAGTTTGAGAGGTAGTACATAATATAGATCCATGTTTGAAAAAAGATAAATTATCTAAGGATGGGAGAAGATACATTGATGATTTTCTACTAATTCAGACCATAGGATTTCACAACATGATAGAAACATTCAAGTTAATGCTTCGTATTGATCTACGGCATGATTTATTTATGGTCTTAAAATCTTTGAACATGATGATATTTTCATCAATGCTCTAGATGTTTTTGAAGTTTATATATGAATAAAAAAACACAATATGCCAATGGTAGTGGAAAAAAATATTTAATATGATCATTCAATTACTAAAGAGTATGCAATTACAATCATGGAGTAGGCAAACAAAGTTGCAAGCCATCAATGGCCTCAGCCATAAGATCAATCACCTCTAGAACAAGAATCTCCTCCCTCTCCTTAGCAAGACAAAACTAATTAAGAGGAGAAGCATGCCACCCAAAGGGAGATGGACCCTTAAATTATAAATAACATTCTTAGGGAACTCTCGAGGCCTCAACTAGTATCCATAGGCCAATTTTATGCATCAAAAATAAGGGCATCATCTTCTATAGATGGGAAAATAAGAACATTATCTTTAAACCTTTTCCTGATTTAAGTACGGTTTAACATGTAAGCTAAATATTAGAGGTAAAATAATTGAGATAGGGGGGGTGAATAAGTGATTCAAGAAACTCAATTCCAATTCTAAAACTTCAAACTTTCAACCACTCAACACAAGGATTCATGAAGCATATAAACTAGTTATTGCAATGATCAAAGGCAACTTTGCAAGATCAAAACTCATGGCACATAGATTATGTGGAAAAAAATCATGGGGAATAAAATTCAATCTCAAGTATAAAAAAAGTGGACCATAGTCATATAAAATATTTACAAACAAGATATTATAGTGAAGCATCCACTTGACAAGGAACACCAACCCCTATGCATGAACAAGCAAGCACTTGTCCTAAATGTTGAGTACCCACATAACACCATCTCATATAAACATATTTAGAGATCTGATTGAATTAAAAAATTATGGAAAAATAGTGAATAATAAATCTCTTTAAACCTTCACACTCTCTCAAGACTTCTCATATAATAAATGCATCCAAAACAACCTTTTGGATCACTTTACACCTCTTCGCTCATATTTAATTTTCAAACCTAAAATAACACTATTATAACATCAAAAATATGACCTATAGGTCATTTACATATTCCTCACACTAATATAACCTTAAATCCATCCACTAAGCACACTCACACTTCTCTTTTCTTCATTTGTCAACTCTATAAACCTTCATCTTTGATTATGCTCTTTTTAGAGCCTTCATGAACATCACCTTCTTGGTTGGCCATTAGACATGAATTAACCCTTAAGGCTTATATTACACTTATAATAGGATAAAAATCATCCAAATAGGTAATAAATATCCTTATATAGATCACCCCTAAGCATAAACACCTTTCAATTAGGCTTAAGAATCCCTTTTAGGTCTATGTAGACCTATTCACCCTTTTAACACTTCACCAAGCAAAACTAGGAACACAAGACCAATTCAAAGCACATAGGTCCACACAGTATGATCCTTAAGCCATCATAAAATTATTAAATTCATCCCTACACACATTTTCATATGTAAGACCTATCAATAATTTGCCTTGTACATGAAAACACCATGAATGAACTAAAAGTCAACTTGTAAGCAATTGTTCATACTAAAGATGGATTGGTCAAACCTCCAAAATCCATATAGATGATACTTAGGGAGTATATAACACTATAAAATACATAATTCACCTTGAAACATACAAAAACCATCATGAAAAACTCAAACATCCTTCTCAAGTCACTTGCAAAAGAAGGTCAAACCCTCAGTCAACGTTGGACCACAATAAATGCAGTTGTACAACTAGTCAAACCTCCAAACCATTTTTTTGGATTTACATTGAAGTTATATAAAAATTTCATTTTTATACCACCATAAAATTAATTTTTCATAAAAATTTATATGCAAAAAAATTAGGATTGGTTTTCCTTTGTAAATTCAAATATTTGAATTCTAATGGTCACTTTTTAATGCAAATTTGACTATGGAAACTAGTGAAATCTGCCTGGGAGACCAACTTTATCATTCTTATTAATTTATGACTTGAAATTTCATATCTAAAGTAAAATAATGTACCCCCTCATTCATTCATATAATAATCACCCAAGTCTTCATTTTAACCATAGCTCCTTCACAAATTGACTTACCAATTAACCCTCCATTTGCACAAAAACTCAATCATAGGTCAAAAAATACTCTTCCAGATGAATATGAAATAATTTTTGAGCACCCTTTTGGCAATTTTAATATACTAATCATTCTAAAACCTCAACTCCTTTGGGAAGGTCACTAACCCATATGGCTCAAAAATTAGGGCATCAAAGAGAAATAAAGTCAACTTACCACCTTATGATTAATTCCATATCTTGAAAATTCTCTCACACTTGGAGATAAATAATATACACTTTTGGACCAATTTTTTATGTTTTAATCCTTTGGTAACCCATAGATTCACGAAATGGTTTTTGACCTGCTAGCCCTTAAGTAAGGACAGTTATACTTGAAAGCCTTCAAAAAAATTCAACTTGACCTCAAAATATATTAAAAACCTAAAAACACATGGATCACACTTGTATGAGGTCAACACACATTTATATTCCAAAAATTTATCTTGAACACTCACCAATCTTTATTTGGCCCCTTAAATAGTCAAACTGTGTATGTAGACCCTGTGTACACAACAATCACTATGCCAAAACACATTAGAATTAACATGGAATCCTTTTGAATTCTATTAAACAATTTTTTCAAATGTACACATAAAATATAACTTTCCTCCATATTCATTTAGCTTCATATACCTCAAAAACACCAATTTTATAAGATGAGCTCACACTTGACAGTGAATACTGAGCAAAATGGTCAAATTGAACAAATGGTCATAAATGACTCTTTTGACCAATTGAGCACATATAAACCCATGTAATACACTTTTTTAAGTCCTATCCACACCCCTATAAACCTTACCTTCAATATTCATGTTTTGACCTTCTAAACCAAGCATCACAATTCGACAAAAACATGCTTTTAAGGCCAATGTCCTTGAACAGAACTTTGGAAACTTTTCATCACACACCTATGGAGTAAGCTCATGAAATTGTTTATCCACCTTAAATAATGACCTTATATGATCAATAAAATGTTGGTAACATAATATCATCTATTCTATACCAAAATGGCATGGTCTTAAAGGCCAATCAACAACTCTACATACCTCTATTCTGATTAACATCTTGTACATCACCTAGAGCACACACACTTGCATATACACATGAAATATGTATCTTAAGAAGAATAGGTAGAGACACCCACATGTCATAAAGAGACTAAAGGTAAAAAAACTTAGGAGACTCCCACATTTCTATGCTCTCACTTGACTTACAATCCTGCCTCACCATCAAATTGATTTTGATTATGTATTTAACTTCATTCTTACCTTTTGAATCAAAATCCTGCTTGATCTTCTTTTCCCTTTGGGTAGATAAGAATTGATCTTTGAAACTTGAAATTATACCTTGTTCTATCATGATAAAAAATCCATTTTAAACCTAGTTTTCATTCACCTCCTTGATTTTTCATTCATTATGGCTTCTTTTCTTCATGTTAGGATTGACATTCTTTGAAGTGGAGTTCTGACCATTCCTACAGAACCTTGCTATGTGACCTCTCTTTTAAAACTTGAAATAAATGAAGCTTATCTAATTGTACATACCTTATGTATGGGTCACATGATGTATTCTTGAATTTAAATTATCCCATTCATACATCTAATCATTTGGTCTCCTGATGAAGGCATTGCAAACCTTGAAATATGACCAATCCCTTGACACCTATAACACAAGATGTCATGCTTTCCTTGTGGACCTATTGACTATCTTAAGTGATGATGTTCTTCATGATTGTCATTTTCTTACTCATAATTCCATGCAAATCTTGTACTAGGAGATTTTATCTTACAATCAATGATCTTATGTCCAAATTGATGACAAGAATAACAGTAACCATTGAAGGAGTTATCATAACTTAATGCATTGGGTTGCTTGATTTGACTTGAAATTTTGTATCTTTTGAAGTTATCCTTCTTATGCATAATGTCATTCTTCTTGTATTTACTAGTGCTCTCTTTATCATGATTAGTCTCATGATCTATCATCACTATCATCTCAATCTTCTTATCCTTTTGAACATCTTCATGGAACCCTAGGCCTAATTGAGACATTTTGATTGCTTAATAGGTCATTAAGATCAACTGTACTTTTCTAGAATTTTTGATATGTTTCAAGATTTTTCATAGCTTGATCTAGTTTCATATATAAATCCTCCATCTATGATTTGTATGTGACACATTCTTCATCCTTACTCTTTATCTCTTCAACAAGGGTACAAACCTGAGTTTCAAGATGTTGAGTGATCTCATCATGCTCTTTGACTTCATTGCTCAACCTTTCTTTAAAGAAGCCAATTTTCATCCTCATAAGACTTGATCAAGGATGCTTGATTTTTATTTTTGCCTTGTAGTAGCTTCATCTCTTCTAAGTTATTAAAATATTTGTCTTTAAGAGTGAATTTATCATCTTCTTTTTCTGAGTTATCTCCACCAAAGAGATCTCTACTTAAAAAACATTCACCTTCATCATCATCAAAACCCATAAATAGTGTCTCATTGTTCTCATCATGAGATGAATCATCACTGTTAGATGTGTTTCCTTTTTCTCCAATAGATGAGTTACTATCTTCTTCATGGTAAAGACTCTTATTGCCTTTGTATGACTCCTTTCCATTTATCTTATTGAATAACTTTCTATACTTGCTAGGACCCTAAAATTTATTTTACTCATCCTCATGAGATTCCTTGTGTTCAGGCTTGCCTCTATCTAGACACTTAGCTATAAAATGACCAACTTTACCACATGAAAAACATTTAAAAGGAAGCTTCCCTTCATACTTACCTGATCCTACATTCAGTTTTTTTGCAATCATGTCTTCAAGTTGATATTCATTAAGATCAAAGTCTTAAAGAATTAACTTGCTCTTCTTACCTTTTGTCTCCTTGATCACCTTAAAGGCTGATTACTTCTTTGGTGGTTTTTCCTCATTGAATCTCATCTCATAGTTATTAAGGATACCATGCAATTCATCCATCTTCATCTTGGTGAGATCATGACTTTCTTCTACAATAATTTTTTTTGTCAATGATATAATTTAATACCTTTTGTACTAAAATAGCTTCTTCAATATCCTCTCTAATACCTCTAATCATGTTTACCACCACATCAGCCCTTAAAAGATAGGATTCCATGGTATCTTCTTCCTTCATTATTATACCCTCAAATTGCCTTTAGTAGGTCTATAATTTAGCCAATTTAACCTTTGAATATCCTTCATAGATGATCTAAAATTTGTCCCAAATTTCCTCGGAATACTTGTAATGGATTACCTTGGTGAACTTAGCCTCTGATAGGCCATAAATCATAAAATTCATATATTTAGAATTGTTCTCACTCAACTTCTTGTTAGTTGCACTAGTTAGAGGAGTAAAAAGTGTAGAATACCCATCCACAATAGATAGCCAAATATCAAAACCTAGAGACATGATGTAGGTCTTCATCCTTTCAATCCAAAAATAATATCTGGATCCATTGAACATATGTGCTTACTTAGTAGAGAAACCACCTTGCATTTGATGAATACCCATTGTACCTTTGATCACCTTCAAGTGGTTAAACTTGAAAAGAAGGTATGGATATGATACCAATTATTATAGTTATAATCACTAAGAGGGGGGGATGAATAAATGATGTAATAAATTCAATTCCAATTCCAAAAATTCAAACTCTCAACCAATAAACACAAGCATTCATGAAGCATATAAACTAGTTGTTGCAATGAAAAAAGGAAACTATGCAAGATCAAAACTCATGACACATAGATTATGTGTGAAAACCTCATGGGGAATAAAAAACACTCTCAAGTTTGAAAAAAATTGGACTAAATTCCTATAAAATATTTACAAACAAGTGACTTTAGTGAAGCACCCACTTTACAAGGAGCACCAACCCCCATGCATGAACAAGCACCCACTTGTCCTAGATGTTGATCACCCACATAACACCTTATGATAGCAACACCTCAATATATCTCATTTCCTTCTAATATTATGGAGAAACAATGAATATCAACTCTCTTTAACCCTTCACACTCTTTCAATCCTTCTTAGACAAGCAATGCATCCAAAATAACCTTTTGGATCACTCTACACCTCTTCACTTATCTTCAATATTTAACCCTAAAAGAACACTATTATAACATAAAAAATATGCCCTATAGGTCATTAAAATATTCCTCACATTTTTATTCTCTTCAATCCATCCACTAATCAAACTCACACTGATCTTTTCTTCGCTTGTCAACTCTAGAAACCTTCATCTTTGATTATGCTCTTTATAGAGCCTTCATGAACATCACCTTCTTGGTTGGCCATTAGACATTACTCAACCCTTAAAGATTATATTAAACATATAATAAGATCAAAATCATTCACATAGGTCATTAATAGCCTAGATATAACACCCTTAAGCATCAACACCTTTCAATTAGGCCTAAGAAGCCCTTTTAGGTCCATGGAGACCTATTCACACTTTTAACACTTCACTGAGAAAAAATAGGAACATAAGACCACTTAAAAGGACATATGTCCACATCACATGACCATTAGTACATCATAAAATTATTAAATTCATCACTACACACCTTTACATATGCAAAACCTATCAATCATTTGCCTTGTATGTGAAAACACCATGAATGAACCAAAAGTCAACTTGTAAGCAATTGTTTATACTGAAGATGGATTGGTCAAACCTCCAAAATCCATAAAGATGATCCTTAAGGAGTATAAAAAACTATACAATAGATAATTCACCTTGAAACATCCAAATACCATTAATAAAAACTCAAACATCCTTCTCATGCCACTTATAGAAGAAAGTCAAACCCCCTGTCAACTTTGGACTGCAATAAATGCAATTGTATGACCAATCAAACCTCCAAACCATTTTTATTGGATTAAAATTGAAGTTATATAGCAATTTTATTTTTATACCATCAACAAATTAATTATTCATAAAAATTTATAGGCAAAATTATGAGGACTAGTTTTCCTTTGTAAATTCAAATATTTGAATTCCAATGGTCACTTTTTAATATAAATTTGACTATGTATGGAAACTAGTGAAATTTGTCCAAGAGACCAAATTTTAACTAATATAAATTTTTATATACATCATTTCAAAACATGAAATTTTAAAAACATGATTTAGGCACAAATATCAATAAACCCATGTGACCATTTTCTTCTGATACCTTCACATGTGTGAATGTTAATGTCATAAATCTGCTTACTCAGGAAGATTTGCCAAGATACTAGGATAACCTATAACTTCAAAATAATACTCAAATAAATTAATTTCACTTCCAAAAGTACCCAAATAGCTCTTGACCCCTAATATAACCCTTCAAACATGGTCAACACATCACCAACATCCATCATCTTTCCTAACCAAACAAATACTTCAAGGTCCATGCATGCTCACTAAAGCACACTTTGTCATTGAGAACCATGTATACAAATCAACTCATTAAAACTCTTGGACACCTTAGGTAAATAATTTAAAATACAAAAACACCAACTTGCATTGTTATTAAAGTATTTTATAATAATTTTAACCATAAAAACATCCACATCACCTCCAACATCTCCATTAGGGGCACCTATAGTTTTAGTGCCTACACCTCCATCCCTTCTATCAATTACACCTATTTCACCTCTTATCACCCCTTAAATCTACATTAAACCTCCATCTATTTATTCCCCTTCATATTCCATTCAATCCACCTTAAGGCAAGCCCCTATTTTCACTTCGTCAACCATTGATACTTATTAAAAGAAGCCTAGAATCCTTCAAGTCTCTCCCAAGAATTCTTAAGTATAAGAAAGACCTTCAGAGGGTTTATATATGCATGAATGTCCTCTTTATGATGAATAATAATAGGAATAAATAATCTTATTGGTATATTAAACTAGTGATGAGGAATAAGAAGAACCAAAGGCTATGAAAGAAGACAAACAAAAGGGTGAATTAAAATAATTGATACAACAAAAGATACAAAGTCATAAGAGATTGGGGATGAAGAAGATATAAAAGATTCTACATAGGAGGGAAATATTATTTTTGAATAATAAAATTAGGCACTTAATAAGGTAGTGTCTTCTTTCACCTCTTCTTTTACATTTGTAAATAATAGTGCTATCAATTTGCCTCCTAGTAGTTCAACTACTTCACCCCTCTCTCCTTATGAATAATTGAAACAATATTATTTTAAAACCAACCATAATATTCCCATTACAATATTTATGGAACTAGGTTAAAAACTTATGGTTCTTCTAATTCTTTGATTCCTTCAACCATGACTTTAATTTGGCCAAACGCCAAGACCCTAGAAAGAGGGTTCATTTTGAGAACTTGGTAACTATTTCCATTTTTGATCCCTATGCAAAACTTAGTCCATCTACATAGTTAGAATTATCTATTCCTTATTACACTCAAATTATGTCTTCCATAATGACTATCTCAAGGACTCTAGGATAGAATAAGTACGTGGTAGAAACTACACCTTATAGAGATATCTTAGGATGGATCAGGGTTTGTAAGCCACCACTTTAGTTGCCTATTCAAATAAGATCCTTAATGCTTCCACCTAGATCTATTCCACCTTCATCTTTTGAATATATCACTCAACCTAGAGAATAAGGAGAACTCATTGTCCCTTCTTGGGTCAAAGAGTCTCAAAAGTGACAGAAAGAAAGAATGGGATTTGTCCACATAGAAGTGCCTACAGTAAGCACATGCTTTGAAAATAAATATGACACTATTCAGAGGGTGAGGAAGAAAGAAATAATAGACAAGGGATGGGAGGAAATAATATTGGATTAAAAGGAGAACTTATTTCCCTTAACAAAGAAACAAAAAAAAACTCCCATGACCCTGATGAATATGAGGAATATTTTTCCACTTTTGTGGATTCAACAGGGGAGGTCATGAAAGAAATATACAAGAGACAAGATAAAGATAGATATAGGATTCTATAGAGATAAATTATGTAGGATCCAAGGGAAATAATAGATAATGTTTAGAGCCTGAAAAAGAAACTATATAATATTCTTAATACAATAAGGATTTCAAGGGGTGAGTCCCACCCTCACTAGGTAAAGGTATTAACTTTCTTGAAGCAATTGAAAGAATTAGAAAAGAGGCTAAAATTTTTGGTATCTTGTGTGATAAATAATTTAATTTTGATGACTACCCAAGAAGTTGTATGGACTTTAAATTATGTGATTTTTAAAAGGGATAGTGTCTTTAATTGGTACCAACAAATAAAGGCTTTGGTAGCCCAATTTGTAACCTAAGAAAGAGAAGCTATATAAATTCTAAGAGATATGAGGGTCACATGTGTTATTACCTCTATAGGGAAATTGGTGAATAGGCCCAATTTTTAGGGATTACTTAAGGTAGTTGTGGATGAATTCAAGGATGAACTAAAAAGATGGTGTATAAGACTAGTGAAGAAATTTTGCAGTTGATCTATTTTGAAAAAGAGAAGGTGACAAAGGTAGAATCCCTCTGGACTAAATTTAGAGCCTCAAAAGTTGAGAATATAAGGATGATGGATGAATTCACATGAATAATTAAACCATCTATGCTCAGTGTTGGTATCATCAATGATGAATTCAAAATTACCTATGCTTTTTATAAACAACTCAGGGCTACTAACCAAGTTATTTCTAAAACACAAACAACATTATCAATTCCTCCTACAGGTACTCAAACTTAAGTAAAATATCACATGGTGGTGTATTTTAGTATTATCCTACATTGATCAACTCTTCACATGTAAAGTTACAGTTTGGTTTTACTACTACACCAAGCCACATTCAATGTCCTCTTCCAGGAGTGCCAAGTTGGCACCACATATATATATTTATGTATGCATGTATTGTAATGTAATGAGACTTGGGTCTCTATTTTACTTTTGGCACACATATATATGTATTTGTATTGAGATTATGCAATTTTGGCTAATTATTTTATGAATATCCTGTGCATGCATATTTTACATGGATTATAATAGATGAGTAAATAGCTAGGATTGTAACATTAGAATTTACTTAGAGGATGAGGTAACCTCTCCCCAAGATATTTATACTCATATCTTCCTAATTCTGAAGGGAGGAGAATTTTGGCTCTTAATGTGAATAATAAATTCCATGGATTATTCTACAAGTTTGTTTTGATGTATAATCTTCATTCTTATCTAAGCCTGTGATTCATTGAATAAGTTTCATTATTCTAATATTTTAGTTTTTTGGTTGTGTAAAATTATTTTAATACAACTATTCATATTGTGCAGTAGCCAATTTGGATGCTTTTATATTTAAATAATCATAATCTCCCTTTGAATATGTGTAATTAAAATCATTCATCTGCAACAATATTTGATCATGAGCACTAAATTTTACTATATTTAGTTGCCTTGGACTCCTAACTATGTTTGTTTATTTTTTCTAATAGTAAGTTGCAACAAGCATTAGTTGTCTACCACTTATCCATCCTATAGTGTAGGATTCAGTTATAAGGGTTTCATTTGTCTGTGATTTACAAATCTTTTTTTCTACTCTACCTTTCACTCTCCTTTTGAGTTTTTTTTGATCCTGCTCACCTTAGGTTAGAATACACCCAAACATCTTTAGTACACTTCTAGTTTATTTTAGATTCCATTAATCTAAACCATCTGAGGTAAATAACCCATTTCTTATTGTTATTACACCACCAACTTGTTTACAAAATTGAACATCCTACAACTCATGCCTTGGAGTGAATATTTTCACTAATCATAAAATATTAGTCTACCTCGTAAGGTTCTATAGTGTGCATAAAAGCCACACCAACAGGTTGCCCTAACATACTAAACTTGTTTTTAACATTCCAAATCTCAAAAAAAACAAATTAGAAATTAAAAAAATAATTATATTAATCATTATAATTATTTTTAATTTATTTTTATTAGTATGATTTTAAATAACTTTGTGATAATTATGATTAAAACCAATCAAATCATGAAACTTGAGAATCTCAGTATTACAAATTGGTCAAACTATGGTAAAAGTATTAGCTATTTATTCTTTGATCACTGTCAATAGATTGAATTTAAAAAATGTGATGTCAATCAGCTAGTTTGTTGCACTAAAAAGATACCACCTCACACAAAAACCCCAATAATAATTTAATTCCTACCCCTACTTCAAATTTTTTAAATTGAATAGAATATTCACACAACAAATCATTTGAATGGGTCCTGTTGCTAAAAAATTATGGTGCTTCTTTTAAATTTATGCAAAAATATGGTCAATTCAAAACTCAAAGGACTTTATTTGATCTTATGAGTTTTAGGGATCAAGATTCTAAAAGTTTAAAAGTGTTTACAGTAATAAAAGTTAATATAGTATAATAATGTCGATTGAGTTTTATTTTAAATAGATTTTTTAAATTAATGATAAAATAAATTTGAAATTTATAGATGGAATAAAAAGTGAACACACTCACTCCATTACAACTCATCACCACCCCATGTTGCCATTGTAGAACGCCTTTCGACGTAATAAATCACACTATGATAATCTTTCCATAAAATGGACTTAAGATATGTGGGTTCTCTTACAAAATTCGAGAGGAAAATAATCTTAAGTCTTACTCCCACATAAATTAATGTTCAAAATTATTTTATCTACTTTTCATTATTGTTTTTAGAAACATAGATTTATCACCTCTGATGATGGGAAAATAGAGTGGTGGATGCATTAGAAAACTTAGGTATATACACTTTACAAATTAATCTAACAATGAAAAACCAATTACAATACTATAACAATTCATCTTTATAAATATTATTGATCCCAACAATTATTTGGAAAAATAGATAAGAGTAACAGTCTATTTTTGAAAACTTAGGATTTTTTGAAAAAAATAACATAATATATATGGTAGTTTCAAAGGCTTTCAAAGCATTTTTCAAAGATCAAAAATCATCACCACACAATTAAAGCTATGTTAACTTCTAGTTCATGATCCAAGATTTTGAGAGAGGTATTATACTAGCAATTGCCCTAAAGGTGCAAGTTATGTTGAGATGGATGTATTTTTTTGTTTTGGTAAAGTGGGATTTCTTAAAGTGAGAGTGTATATTGATAGTCGTACCTCACTTGAAACCCATGATTTTTGACCCCACCTTAGCTTTTGTATATGAACCATTAAACAATAAAAATATGTTTTTCATTTTAAGAATCATTCGAAAACATATTTTTATTACCAATGCTCCCTTATATTTTTTTTGTTAGTATGGATAAATAAGATACTTATGACGACAAGGTCTAATTGTAGTTTCCTTCTCTTCTTAGGGTTTGAATATGGTGTTTTCAAATGTTTTTAAGTCTGATGTAATTGCTCTAGGTATCAATATATTGGAAACATGGAAAAACAAAAGCTAGAAGATAGACTTTAGAACCTCAATGTATTGTCCCCACATTAGTGACATTATAACGTTGATTTGAAATGACATCAGATATGGATCCCTATCACAATCAAATCAGCTCTCATGACATACCTGCCCACCTTTGGCAGTAGAAAACATCCAATCAAAAATGTTTCCACCCTTCAAACTACAAACCCCTTTGTAATGTGTGCAAGGTGGATTTAAAATACAATATTAATTCGTTCTCTTTTAATATTAATTTTATAATGTTAATTGGATTCTAACTTAAGGCTTCACATTCTTAATTAATTCCCAAAGTGTTATACTTATGCTTATCATAATATATAAACATTATATATTTTATATTATTATATTATACTATTAAATTAATATATTATAATATATTGATATATAATATTATAATACATTAATATTATATAATAATTATATTATACAATTATCATATGTTTATTATTAATATATATTTTAAAAATAAATATGAATATTATATTCCTATTATATAATATATAATATAATTTATAATTTATATATATAATAATGGTAATATAGTAATATTATATAATGATACTATATAATATCTAATATTATATATATTGTATATTAATATACAATTCTAACATCTATCATATCATATTATTATAGTCCAACATTATAATTAATAATATAATATTATATTAATAACATCACATAGAAATATAATAAAAGGTGTAAGTTATGCCAAAAGGGATGAAATTCTATGTTTTGGTAATGCGAATTACAACTATTCATAAACATTACAGATAAATCTAAATGCCTAAAACATCAAAAAATAAGGGCCATGTTACAACATGAGTACTTGTTGTTATAAGCAAATATGTATAATGTTTGAAAATGTGTGATTGATGGATGGACATAAGCGACATTCACTTAAGAAATAAAATTTTACTCTTCGGCCTTAATGATGATCCTTGTGTAGTTGGATTATGATTAAAACTATTAGATCATCTGGGTAAAGTGAGAACAAGGTCATTAAGGTGAACATGATGTAGTATTTTATTTTTGTAAAGTGAGGTTTTATAAATTAAGGGAGTGTAAATCAATATGAATGTTGATCCCATCTTAAATTTTGTGTATAAAGGGTTAAGCAACCATAATTTCATATTGTTTGTGGAGTTGACACTGCAAAATGAGGTGATGTGTTTCTTCATATAGCATGGCAATACATTATGCAGGGAGGGGATGTTCTATTTCACATTAAGTGTGAGCAACAATGAAGTAGTGGGGAAGGGAAAAGCCATAAAAAACATGTAAGTGGTGAAATATTTTAAGGTGAGTTGAATGGTGATGTTGAGGGCAAATGACAAGGTAGTTTATGTGGTATCATACACCAAAGGGACAGTATCGTACACTAGATATAGATTCAAGGTAACTAGTAGATTTACATGCCTTGCACCCATTGTAGAGGGGTCCAAAAATTACATGGAGTTGACATCTTTGATTGGTTTTTTTCTATTATCAAGGGTAGATGAAGACATCATGAGAGCTGATTTGATTGTGATAGAATTCCACATTTGATGTGCGGCTTGAATCATCACTATAATGGCACTGACATGGGGGTAAGGCATTGTAGTTCTATAATCTATATTTATATATTTTAATTATAAATAAAATATATTATAATAATATATTATATATAAAAGTATAATATATTTTTATAAGTATAAATATTATTAAATGTTATCTTAATATATAATTTACTATTACTATATATATTATAATAATATATTATATATTACTATAGTAATATATTATTTTATTAGTAATTAATATATTTAATAACATATTATATTTCTAATAATTACAAATATATAATATTATATATGATAATAGAATTTATATTATATAATAATATTATTAATTGTTATATAATACATCATTCTATAATATATATTAATATTAATATTAATATTAATATTTAATTATTATAATAAAAACATAATATACATAGTCATCTAATAGTATATAAATAAATATATAACAATAATAATAACCAAAAATAAATAAATGATATTACATTAATCTTCCTAAAAACCTGAGATTAGGTAGCTAAGAACATTATCCGTTAAATACATTACATGGTAAGTTTGACACTAACATTCCACCTTAGCAATGAATTTGGAATAGTTAAGTTTGTTATGTGTAGAGTAACTATTGAGATGGAAACAAGTTATATTTGAATGTGGATATGCTTAGTTTCATAAATAGCAGAATAAGATTAAATGGAGATAACCAACTCTTTAAAAGCATCAAAACATGTCAAAATTAAGGCATTTGGAAGATTAAGTGTTATGTTTCACAACTCTGAGACATTCTTCTATTTGTTTCCTAAAAACATGGCATTCCAAATCATTCATCTTCCATAAAAGACTCTATTCTGTAGTATATATGTGCTAGTTTGATCAACATTCCACTCATGTTTTATATGCAATATGCCATATGTTTTTCTTGTGTGTTTTGGGTTTATTGAAACAAGTATGAATATATAAGTGAGAATGATGTAACATCTACCTCAATGCAGACTAAATGAATTGTCACCAAATGCA
>JARHVA010002437.1:1690000-1780000 GCA_037957365.1 Torreya grandis | reverse complement strand
TGAGAGAAAAAAATCAAACAATCCTATCTAATCCATGTCATAAATATTAGGTATGGAAATCCAAAAATGAAACTGAAAACAAGAACACAAGCCAAAAAAATTGATACTATAACAAATACCACTGTTGAGCCTAGTAGCTTACATAAGATGGGTAAATCACTGATCATTCAGAATAAGCTATCAGGTCCATCAGGACCATAGTCCTCAACCATATAGGATGCCTCTTGATTAGAGGATGTGTTATAATAAATAGAATAATTGGAGTAACAAAAGATCAACTACTGGAATGATCTACATAATTTGCCTCAACTTTCTTTTTATGTGGAAAATGGGGTTGTCGAGAAGAAAAACATCATCAAGATGTCCAATACCACCACATTTGAACCATTTTGGATAGTTCCTATGTTGACTAGATCCATAAAAATTTGAATCACTAGAAGAACTACATGAGTGAGAATAATGCTTATGATGATGTTTGCATTTGGAAGACCTTGGAGATTTTTGATGTGAATGCTGTGGAAACCATTGAGAACAATGTAGAGAATGTTGTTGAGAGTGTTTCAAATAATGATTCTGAAACTATCACTATACATGGTGATGAAATTTATGTTGGGACCTTTTCTTTACATAGTGAGCCTCTTCAATAGGCATATTTTTATTCTTTGTAAGTTATCTCTCATGCTGAGTCAATAACTCATAGATGGAGTCAAAAGTGGCACCGTTAAACTTATCACTAAGATGTAGCATTTCAAAAAAATTGGTTTATGTAGAACTAAGTCCATTAAATGTGATGGAAATCAACATGTCATCATCAATATTACCCCTTGTAGTACCATACTCTTATTTCAAGGTTTTCATGTGGGAAAGATATTTAGAGACATTTTCATTATCTATTAGCTTATTGTTTAAAAGATGCATAAGAAGGTCAATCTTCTTGTGCATAGGTTACTTGTCATATAAATCCTCTAATGCTTTCCATTCTTTCCATGCACAAATTTTAACTTCCTCAATATGAATGATAACCTGTTCAGTGTAAGATGATTTCAAAAGTGCAAGTGCACACTTATCACATTTATGATATTCAACCAACTTCACATCTTCAGTTGGTGGTGTGGTTTATTTCTCTATTATTTCCCACAAATAATTAAAGATTAGGGTTTTCTCCATATTTCTACTCCATTCTTTATAATTTTAAGGTGATAATTTACCATTTTTCAAGATTAAACTCATAATTATTGCCATGATGATATCAAAAAGATAATCAAGTCAAAAAAGAGGGAATGCTATCTGGGTTTGGCCTTGACCCAATAAATAGATTCCATTACAAATATTTGAAGAGCTATAAAAAATAAAATAACTACACCCGTATTTCACCATTTTACACCTTTATATCTCCTTTATAAAAGAATTTTTGATTAAAAAATACATTAATGGGTTTTGAACCTTGTACCTCCCCTTATGCAAAGAACTAACAAAATGTCTTTGACCAACTTGATTTTAATCAATATAGGTATTAAAAATCATTAAGTCCTAGATAACCTTGATTTTTCAAATGAAAGATAAAAAATACATGGTGAAATATTTCACCAAATTGTGTTATTATGCTAAAAAGATTTTTTCCAATTTTACTTCATTGTAAAAACTTTCATCAAATTTGCACCTTCCTTCTTTCATGGGACTCAATTAAACATTAAGAAGAGAATATTAGGGTTTTCAAAATGCTAAATACTTCACTTATTTTACCATACAGGTCCAACATGGAATTTCAACACTCAACTACCATATATCTTTTATGTCCAAGATGATTTCCTAGCACTGCAAATGATCAAGCCAAAAAGTGGACCTAGTCCCCAAAAAATTTCTTGAATAATGTTTGTGTGATGGTGACCTTGATAAGTGCTTGAGAAAAACTCTTAGGATATACTCATTGTATCAATGTTTCAAATAAATGTGACACCTCAAGTTATTTCAATATAACAACAACCCTTGCAAAAATATATCTGTACATAAGATACCTTTCAGGATTTTTTAATGGGTTGTGTAAGCCATATTTTGGGAGAAAAGACAAGATATTAATTATTGGTTTAATATAATCGACATAAGGATCCGACATGATAATGAATTTTAATCCATTTAAAGGGTCCACTATCTCACTCTAATTTGAGGATCCTTTCCATTCTCCCTACACTAAATTGAGAACTTCTGCATGAGAACCTGATACCTTTTTTAGCATCCAGGGTATAAAAAATAAGTGAATGAACAACCTTCCTATAGAATTACTTTCCTCCAAAACATGGCTTTGATACCACTGTTGGCCTGGGAAAATGGAGGCATTGTGAATAAATTACATTACAAACAAATATTTTCACACAAAAATGGTAATGTATTATTCTGAAATGATCTTTACAAAGAGAGGTGAAAAACTTTAAAATCTTTTCACGAGGTGATTATATGATGTAACTGATATTCCCATGAACCAATTAGTTATTACAAACAAAACATAACATTAAAGTAAATACTATCTAAAACATGTACAATATTAAAATAAAAGGACCTTGGATCATAAAATAATCCAACAATTAGGAAAACATGCAAAATATGTTGTGAGTGATGATGTAAGCATGAGGAATATGCTATGAAATATCCAAAGATTAATTGGAAATGAATATCCTTTGTAGTTGCAACAATAAAACTCCTCTGACTTAAATATAGAATTAGAGAATACTCAAAAAAGTTGTCTTCAATAAGATGGCCTACTCTAATTGACTATTATTAATAATTATTCTTGTAGGAGATCTCTTGTTCTTAATAAATCTCTTATTCTTAGGAGATGTCTTATTTTCATGCTTATTTATGTTTAAAGGATATTATTAGTTTTAATCAAATTTAAAAAAAACTCTTCTTTCCATGTCTATACATCTTGAGTGGATGATATTAGCTTAATTTAACTTTTTTAATAATCTACTATTATTAATTTTGATTAGCTATATGAAAATGTAATTCAAAGTGGATAACTAACATCTCTTCTACATATATTATTTTATTTTTATAGACTTTCTTATTATCTTAAAATAAAATTTTATTTATTAGTCTTTTAAATCTATGTCAATTCAGTGTAAAAGAGTTTGAATTTATTATGACATATTAGTTCTCAAAAATTTATGTCCTCCCTTAGATAGAATCCTCAATTTGGATATGGTCATATTGGTAACACTAATACCAATAATTAGTGTGATAGACACACACACACACACATTCATGCACGTGTGCATGCACACACACACATTATATGAGGGAAAACATATTTATCTTTGTGCTGATAGGCAAAATCTATAATGGAAATTTAGGGTGGTATCAAAGTTTAATATGTGAGATGTCAATAAAAAACTTTGACCTTGAATTTGATGCTCTGATAATAATAAGAAAACTTTGACCTTAAATTAGATGTCCATATGTCTGTCATACAAAAAGTTTTCTTCTTGTTTGGAGAGTGTAATTGAAAAATCATGGCATCTTAGGCATATGGTGGAGTTTAAATCTCATTTTTTATAATAGAAAGATTTTTTCAAACATGATGTACTAGTAAAATAATATTGAGGCCATTTATCACTAGTTAGAGAGTTTTTTTAAAGAAATAAATAATGTCATTAATCAATATGATATATGAGAAATCCAAAATAATCTCATCTAAATTGATATTTCTTAGTATTTTTCAAACAAGGCCATAAAATGGCAAATCCTACTAGATTTGAAATAATAGAAGTTATGAGTAGTGGGGGAGGGGATATAGTTCCCATGCTTAAATAATTAATTATGACATTAATTTTGACATCTATTTCATTTTCACATGATAATTGTGTTGTGACCAACATGTTCCCACTTTTTTTAGAAGTAGAAATCCCCTTTTATCTTGAATTGAGATATAAATTTCATTGGAAAAATCCCTCTTGTCTCAATTTTGGAAATAAAAAAAGGTGAACCATGTTAGAAGACATAAGAGGAGAAATTATAATTCTCTCTTCTAAGTTTATTTTATTTTTGTAATGCATTGGTAGTTTGATTGACATTGGAAATCTAGTCAATATTAGGGTTAGATTATTTGGCCACACAATAAACCCATATGTACCCTTATGAAAATTTGAATTAATCATGGGCACATTTATATATATAAAGTCAATAAGTCACACTTTATTCACATGCCATAAACACATTTACCCAAGTTTAAAAAAAATACACTTTATGCCCCTTGTGACCCTCATATCAACCAAAACCAACTAAATTTTAAAATACATTTCATAAATGAACACATCCATGGAAGCTTGTTTTGATTTTAGTGAGTAAATTTATATTTTTAGAATCCCATGATTACATTTTGATAGCCACATGTCCTCTTGATATTATAGGTTATTTAAAGTCATGTGCACCTATTACTTAACTTCAAATTATGACCATAGTGCATTTATATGTAGTGTCTAGGGAAAACTATGGATATTAGGAAATATAAAGTGGAATAAAAACTCAACTGATCAATAGACTATAAAAAAATATATATTTGAATGCTTGAATACCTTTTGTGATCTAGTGACTATGATAAAATGAAAGGTTTTAATGCGTAACACTTTGAGAGAACATGATAAAAAAAAAAAAAGTTGAAAATGTAAAAATAATATATAATGAAATCTAATGTCTAACAGATCCATGTACTACAAACAAATGTATTTAGAATCCTGAAGGCATTGTATGATTCCATGATTTCAAAGAAATTAGAAATTTCCATATGTATTTATTTGAATGAACATAGTAAAAGTAAAAGGATGACAAATATTTGGATCTTGACAAGGTGATACCATGTTAGATATTGACACATGGAAATAACATACACATAAACCTAGGAAAATATAAATCAAATTAATAATCTAACATGATTATGACACATGGATGATAGAATTTAGATAAGATGTAACACATAAGAATGAAAGAGACAATCCATGTCTTTATGAAGTTATGTAAATGCACAATGATTTCCACCTATTTTATTTTGATGTTATGTACACTTTATTATCTTTTTTAGGAATAATCATGAAATGCTCATTGGTTGTGCATACGTAAATGTGAAAATGTCAATATATAAAAAGTGAAGACCAATGTTCCAACACATATGTGAACTCCGTATAAAATCATTTGGAAACTTGCAAGACTCTATGAGGCTATTACTATGAATAAATCAAGGATGACCATGTGTTTTAATTTAAATGGACATAATAAAGGCATATAAACTCTTGGCATATAAGCCTTTTTTAATAGGTGATCTCTGTGAATGACCGTGAATATGTTGACTCTATGATCCAAGGATGCAACCTAAGTTATTTAATGCTTAGTAAACTAAGGCCACATGTTTAATTAAAAAAATACTTTCCACTTACACTTTTAATATATTTAAACTAAGGTTAAAAATAGTACTGTGAACCCATGGCCACTTTTCACTCAATAGACTTAAACACTTTACACTTTTACCCCAAGCCACTAATTGACATGCATGATCACAACATGTGTCGCTCATTATGGTGCCACATAATTAGACATTTCACACAAAATACTTGAACAAATCATATTTTTTATGTTTCATAGATCCCTTAGATTATATATTCTACTTGATTATGTTTGAGTCCATGAATAACCATCTGGAATAAGTCACTATCAAATCAACTCTTATTAAGTGAGGCCATGTGTACACCAAAAAAACCTTTATGTATTATATAGAGTTTTGTGGATATTTATAATATGAAATACCATGGTCATTTTCTATACCTTGGTGAACACACGGGTGTAAGGGATGCACTAACCTAATTATTCAAACATGATGCAAATTATTATTAATATAAGGGTATGACTCAAAACATATAATATTTATAATAATCTCTCCAAAAACTCTTTGATCTCTATGAACCTTGTAGACCTTGTGACCACTAGATATAACTCAAGTGTTTTTTTATAGACTATTTATGATGGTGAGATGTCACCCATCCCTTGGTCTCACACACAAAATTTCCTCATAGGGCCTAAGTAAGTTTTACTTGAGTAATGTCCATTGATGTATTGGAATATATAATTTGGATAAATGTGTGAATCATCATGTGACTTAAGTCAATGTTAGCGTTAGATTTTATTTGGGAGGGAATGCAAGCATAGTGAAGGCACTTGTATATTATTATGTGGATTTAGCGTTATTTTTTCATGTTGCAAATAGTCCATGATGAGGACACATGTCAGTCATCTTGGCATCACACTCATGATCTATCATTATTATTATCTTGACTTAGTTTCACTTGAATGAATATGAAAATGCATTATATTTTAGACCATAATTTAATATGGTTGATATCCATGGATAGTTATTGACCTTGTTTTTTTGTTTATGTGATATTACTCATTGTGCAAGGGCCACATGGAATATACAGAGACTCTATTAAGTGTGAATAAATCCAACTATGTTTATGGTGACTATGTGGTCCACATGGAAAATTTGGACATGCAAAAATTACTTGGTGTGTGGGAATATACATGGTTTCCTAATTAATATATATTAAATTTTAATGTGACTAAAATTATATGATGTGGTAGGTGGCCACTCTATTGGACATTTAACTCATGTCATGACTTGAGACCATTTTTGGTCCCATGGAAAATTGTGGTGACATTATATATATATATATATATATATACAATAAATGAGGATTATAAATAAAATAAGAGTATATGTTAATACAAGCAATGACCCATAGGCCATCTAAGGATTTCATATCTGATGTCTAATTTGGACAAGTTTATAGTCCCTCTTTAGGTTTTTAGGAGAACTATACTAGAATTGATTATGATTATGTATATGTGCATAAGAAATTATGTAGGCATATAAAGAGTCCATGTAGGTTAATTAGAGAATAAAAATTAGGGTGTTATAATCTAATGATGGGGTTAGAATTATATCTTGGGATACATGGGTGAATTTTACTCATGAAATCATAACCTAACATGGTTTGGTGACCATCCACATTAATTTGGTAGTATTAATTATGGATGAGTTAACATAATTTATTCCACATTTGTGTGAGATGTTTTAGTGTGTTTTTATAGCAATGGGCCCAAATGCTGCACCTAAGCATAATTGAGAATAATAAAATAAAATTTTGTGGTTATTATTGGAATAACATGGGAAGGTGTTACATACCATTTATGTCTAACAAGAAATAATAATTTGAGGAATTACCATACATTTTCAACTTGATATTCTATTGTGGTGTGGTTAGAGGGATGAACACCAAATACTTAAGTATGGGAAACATAATCTCTATGAGTGGTAGTAGTAGATAAGTAAGAAAAAATGTAAGAAGGTGAAGAATGTAAATTTTGAGAGCATACATCACATATGACAATAATGAAGCTCATAACAATATTATTGTTTGGAAATTCATGAAATTACATTATGGTATAAGTCACATGAGAATAATGCTAATAACTATTTATTTAGCAAAAGAAAATTGGACCAGTATGCATTGGGAAGATGACATAACAAGGAACCAATAGGTGGACCATAAAGGAGGGTTTTATGTTAATGGATAAATGAAATAAATATAGTGAAATACGTATCCACCAAGATAAAATAATGATTATTCCTTGGGAGAGCTGAAACTAGAAATCATACTTTAAGAATTTTCATCTACTCAACATTCATGAAAATGGTATTTTTTATACAAGGCCTTAACAAATTTGCACCTTTACAAGTAAAACCATTACAAATTCCAAATAAAATAAATAATGATAAATTTTATAGGGAAAAATTGTAGATATTAGGAATGAATTAAAGTGAATCAAATGAATTTGATGGTCGTATGATTGTATTTACTCAATCAATTCCATAGAAAGTGATTTTTTTAAAGATAAACAATAACACACAACACCAAATAAAATATAAGACATATATTCCCTAATTTATATAAAAGAGTAGATAAGGAAGTGATGGAAAAAACATTTAAATACTAAAAATATTACTTAGATAAAACTTAATGTCAAAAATTTTAAAAATTACATTCATAAATTTAAATTTTCAATCAAGAATCTTATTGCTTCACATTAGACTAATTTACAATGTTCAAAACAACTTGTAACTCACCTAAAAGATTATATGTAAAAACACATGATGTATATCTCAATTACTCAATTGTTAGGTATATAAAAAAACCCAAGCTACCATTTGAATTTAATCACTTATCACCATAATGAATCATTTTGTAATGCAAGTGAACAACCTTACACTATTCAAGATATTAAAGAATATATGAAATAAAGGAATACAAAATCTAAAATTACTTTTCCTCAATATAATGATCAAAATATTCTCTGAAAGAGTAGGGAACAAATGCCTTGGACTAATGCAAATCGAGTTTTTGTAGATTTATTAAAAAACTGCACCACATATGAGACCTAAAAAATAACCAATTTGAAACCTTAACAATGCTATTTTTTTTTTTTATATTTTTGAATTGATGAATCTATAAGATGGGTAAAATACAAAAGAAAAAGAAATTAAATGAATAGGAGGTATAGTGTTAGATCATTTCATTAGATAAAATAAAAGACTACAATCCTAGATTTAGGTAAATTATTGAGAATCTTTTTACATCACCTATGAATACTTTATATATTTTGATCTACCAGAGATTTGAATTGTGTTATATATACGGAGTGTTTTCAAGAAAGACAACATTGTGCCACTTGAAAATTTTCTCTTGAATCTCAAGGAGGTCATTATTTTGATAGTGCAAGCTTTAACAACTTGTATTCCTAAAATTGTAGAATAAAATATACATTTCCTTTTTTAAGAAACCCATTTCAAGATAAAATCAACATTATCAAATTATGTTTCCAAAAGAATTTAGTTATGAAATTTGAAAATTATTCATATGATTTATAAAAATTTAGTTTAATGAATAATAATCTATTTTCATATAGTTGATAAAATTCATAAATAAATGCTTACCAATGATTATAGGAGGAATACAATCACTTCCATCCTCCATCTTGAGTACAATTATAGACATTGAACCACATTTTGTGAGAAGACTACCTTCAAGGTTTTTGAATACACACTTCAAATTCCTATCATATTTCATAATTATTGAAAATCTCTCTGATTCACTTTTTACCTCATCTACATATAAAATTTAAAAAATATTATTACTAAAATTGAGTAAGAAAAACAACACACAAGGTTAAAATACATTATTATAAAAAAACCCTAATTTCTTCAACCACTATTTTTTTCTTAATTTATCAAGGAAATACAAAACTATATCTTCTAAATGGTGTGCAAGATAATGTGCATAGTAAGATGTACTTTATAGGTGGGAAATACACCCAAGTTTAGAGCACATCCAAAATGCACATGGTGTATAATAAGATGCTTGGAGATAATGCAAGGATCTGGGAACTATAAAAATAACAACACTCTTAAGTGAATCCCATTTCATATCCAATATTAATTTAATAACCCAAAAAATAGTATTGGCCAATATATAAAACAATATTATCCCTTTATTGAATACTAGGAAAACACCAATCATTTGGTTTACACACACATATAGACATATCATAGGACCTACACAATGACCATATTGAAACCAAACTATTTTTACTAGATTTGAACTCACAACTTTTGGAAAATTAATAAAACTAAATTCCTTTTCAAAGATGGAATTATTTTGCCAAATATTCATGTCAATAGAATTATAGACAATTATAGAAAATTTTGGAAAATGTTAGCTAATTATTTATATACCTTGTACAAGCCCTAGGGTAGTATGGTACATATGGAAAATTTAAAGACTTTCTAGTGTGATTTAAATAGAAAAATATATGTATATGTGTAGACACTCTATTTTCACCACTCCCATGTCTAAAATACAATAAAAAATACTTTCTAAAATCACACATAAATTTAATAATAAGTAATAAATGGATCCAATTCACCTGCACAACTACCTATTTTATCCAAATTTACACTAATAGGTTCCTAATTGGGGTAATGCACTGTAACATTAGAACAATTTTACCAAATGTACCCCAAATGAACCTAGCCATTTACAAGTATTATTATGGGGTACTTAAATGAATATTTAATTAGATAAATGACATTAAAAATACACCATTCTTCTAATTTTTAATTAATCACCTTGATTAATTAGCCTAAGCATTCTTCTAGTACAAAATTCCATGATTTTTTGGAAACTTTTATTTTATTGAAAACAAAGTTACAATAGTACCTCACATTAGTGACATCATTTGGAAATTCAATGGAGTAGGGAGTGGAGTAAAAGCAAGGTGGATTATGACATGGTCACTTACACCTATGACAAGGCCTCCTACACACTCATCTATGACACTCAAATAGGACTAATGATTGCACTTTTATTCTAAATATCTTTCACACTCTAACTTTCCTTAAATAGAGTCTCTTACACACTCTTTCTTATGAAATCAAGAGTTTGAATAATCCCTCTCTACCATTTATCTTGATCTTAGATCAATGGCTCACATTTAAACTAAAAGTATATAAATACAAGGGCCTTTGGCCATTATAAACAATCTCTCTTAAACTAAACTTATTATGACAAAATTATACTAGAGATTCAAATTTGTTCATGCAATTCTCAATCCAAATCAAGTGCAGACAAGGGGAAGTTATTCCCACTTGCGGAGTCAACATTACCAAAGATATCTAGTCCACAAGCTGAGCACAAGCCTCTTTGATCCAACAAGCAAAGGAGTCTCTAATAAACGTATAACATGTTTGTTTGCTTTCTACTTGATTCACCTTTTATTTGATCTTGTTCAATCCTAGTGGATAGGCTTATAATATCACGTTCATTTAATTGTTTTGATGTTTTATTCACTAACAATGAACTAACCCTCTTTGAATTCATATTCTACATAATGTCATTCCTAGTGGGATCTTAGGTATCTCATGAAATATTCTGGGCCCTCTTTATTCTTCTAATTACAAGAATTAACCTACTAATTAGCTTAATTCACCTTTTTTTCCTCAAAACTTTCCAAACTCTATTTCATGTGAAAATGATGGTTTTTCCCTATCCATTGATGAGTTTACCCTCAAAATCAATGGGTTTTATCTAAAAATTAGTGATGTAAAATTTTGGTTTTAGATTTTTATATAATTTTTAAAGATAATCATAATCAATGATTTTGATCTTAGAATCGGTGATTTTGATTTGTTTCGACAATTTTTTAAGTGGTAACTTTTTTATGTTTTTGTCTATTCTTACATTTTGATGGTTTCATTATATTTTTAGTGGTTTTGCATAGATTTTTGGTGGTTTCACCTTCTATTTTAGTAGTTTAACCTTGATAATAGATGGTTTTGCTTGGTGATTGTATCTATTATGTGTTTATAGGAATCGATAATTTCACATTGACAAACAACAATTTTTCCCTATGTAGAAAAATAATATGAGACTTAAAAAAATATTTTAAAATTACCTTGTTAATAAAAACCCACATTGAAACTTTCTAACCATTTTTGTGGCAAGAACTTGATTAAAAGAGTGGATTTATGACAAAAAACAAAACATATTTATTTTCAAAATCCTTCTATTTGGGATTAAAAAAAAAAAGTATTTCAATTTAGGCTTAAAACAAATCAATTATTTTAATTTGGGTTCTAAAACCTTGATTTATATCCTTATAATTTCATCTTCACGCATTTATCTTGTTTACTTTTCTTGCCTCTTGGAGTGTGTGTGTTTATGTGGTTCCTTCATGCATATGCTCTCCCCTTATTTGGGTGACCCAAAAATGTAAAGATAACCATTTGCATTTAGCTCAAGAGATTTGCCAAGTATTCTCTTCACTTACCCTTAGTGGGATTCTTGTGAATCATAATGGTGATACATTTCCTTTTGATTTTAGGCTACATGATTAGGGTGTCATTGCCTTCTCACTGGTCTTTAGGGTATGATGATTAGGATTTCATCCCTAAATATTTGTACCATCCCCTTACATCTCTCAAGGGATATAAATTATTGGTATGTGTCATTAGGGCCTAACATAATTACCCATAAAGGGTTTTTTGGAAGTAATGGGTTAAATCCTAATGCTAATCCATTAGACATCCCCATTGAGGAATTTAGGGTCTCTTCGGTAGGGTTTGTATCCTTTATGAACAACTCATTGCCTAAATATCTTTTTAAATATATTTTTTCCCTTCGGGGACCATCTAGAAAGCCAATGAAAAATTTGTATTAAGATATATTGGCTGTAAAACCTTCACTAATGTAGGGGTGGAAAGGTAACAACCCCCAAATATTGCCTTGCATGTACAAACTTTTGAGATAGGGTGGGTATTTCACCTAAATTTAAATAATTTTATCAAAATGAATCTTAAATTTCTCCTCTCAAAGTGAGTATATTGAAGCCTCAATGATTATGATGCACTCCTGATTTAACATTAAGATAGGATCATACACTTAGAGGGTTGTTTAGTTAGATGTTATGTTAAAACTCATTGTGTGTTCAAAACCAAGTCAAAACTAAACCAAGGTCCTAAACATAGTCCATACAAACCTATGAAATAAACCATTACTCTATCCATATTTCAAGTCAAAAATCACCCCTTCTAGATGTTATGTCATTTTTTTCCAAATACATACCTTTCTTGTCTAAACCACATTGTAAGGCTGTCCAATTTGAACCAAGTTCTAGTTTCAAGAAAATTCCAATTTCTAATTTGAAAAATAAGGTCAAATTTCTTGTCTAAACCATGTTCTTAGGTTGTCCAATTTGAACCAAGTTCAATTTCAAGCGAATTCCAATTTCCAATTCTAAAACCAAGGTCCAATTTCTTGTTAAACTATTTTCATTTTGTTTTCCATTTGGTCCGAAACCTTATTCAAATTCCAATTCTAGTTCTAGTTCCATAATCAAACACAACCAATTTTCTAGTTCTAAAGTTAAAATTTAATGCCTAGTTCAATTTTAGTCAAACATTATCGAAATCCAACTTTGATCCAAAGTTTACACAACTTCAAACTAAGCCAATGTTCCAAATCACACTTATTCTAAATGTAAGTTCAAAAATTTGAAACCTAATCAAATAGTCTACCACAAACATTCCATGTTGAAAAGTTCCTTAATAATCAAGTTTATTTTCTACATTCACTAATCAGGTTTTGAATATAAGTAGTTCAATGTCAAATCCATGTTTAAACACTTTTAAAATCTAAATATTAAGCACCTATAACCTTTATAAGACATAGACATTTGAAAATGTTTGGTATATTTAAACCTGTATACACCATTTGAAAACATATTTAATTCATGTACCCTTCTTACTAGATCACTTACATCAATACACCTTTGATTGAACCATTACCCCTTTGACATTCACCTTGATGCAGCCAAAGTAAGTTACTTTCAAACATTTTATCTTATTCTGATCAAAACCACGTTCTAATTTAAAACAAATTTCAAACATTCAAACTTATTCCAAGATGAATATTATAAACCTAAACATGCCTTAGTATACTTACAGTGGAACTATTTATAACCCCTCTTTTAATGAGGAGGTATTTTATAATCCATATAGATATGACCATTATGTCAAAGAAGAGGTAAATTTACAATACCTCATAAATATAACATCTAATAACAACCAAGGACAAGAGAAAAAATACCTCACCAACATGATGTCTAATGTTGAACTTTGGAAACATCAATAGTACTTCTTAAATGCACCATATAATGTAGAATATGGACAAGACCAATTTACATGACACCTTTTTAATAATAAAGATGAAAAAATTATAAGACCATTAGAAGTCGATACTAAATTTCCAACTAGATTTCTAGTAGAGAAATTACGCTATTTGGTTATATATCTTAAAGAGACACCCATTGCATTAATAGATAATAAAGTTATTCTTAACCAATTTTAGGCTCTTATACTAGCCTTTAGTGGAGGCATCTAAAATTATAGCAAAAGAAAGTGTCAATTTTTGGACTCACCTTCACAAAGCCAGTTCATTGCCTCTCAAATACAAAATGATAGTCAAGTCGTAGATACTTTAGATAACTCCCTAACTACTCTTAATATTCAAAACCTTCTACTTATAGAGCTAAATCCACCAACTAAATTGCAACCAGAGTTGCTAGTCTGTCCAATAGCTAATACTGATCCGTTTAATGGTAACACATTAGTCTCAAATTTATTTAACATGCCTATATCTAAAATTAATTTGTTGGCTAATCCTGATCCAAATTCCATCATGGATTCTTCCTAACACATGGTTGATAATTCTCAACTAACACATTCCAATACACATCAAGTGTCATCCAAAATCTAACAAAACATTATTCTAACTCAATATCAAGTTCTTCCGTCCAACATTCCTAGCACTTTGAAACAATAAGTTTTAAACACGCCTGAGCCATAAAACTAAGTTATTAATACCACTCCACTTCAACAAGTGGAAACCAATACCCCACCTCAATAAGTGGTAACCAATCCCCAATAAACATTATTTAATCAATAATGCATACTTATTAATCAACCACATACCACTTCTAATCAAAACTATGCCTCTTCAAACCAACACCATATTCCACCTAACCAATGACAAGTCCCTTTTGTCCAAAAAATTCCTATGAATCAAGAGCATGTTCTTTTCCATACCCAAAAAGTCCCATTCAATACCCAAAAAAACATTCCTCTATTTAAACCATAATTTCCTCCCAATCAAAGTCGCACTCATCATCAAGTGCCTTACCAACAACAAGTGCCCTCTTAGTAATATAACTCCAATCAAAGGGTAATCATTCATGGTAGAATTAATCAGGTATAGATTCCATAATACCCCAAACCATCACTTTATCCAAGTTAAGGTAATCCACCTCTGAATACCCAACAACATATACCCACTCCCTCTCAATCCATCCCACTTTTCAAGGCTTACAAGAGGTAAAAGTTGTAGTTTCTTCCATCCAAGTAGGAAATCAGGGTACAAAGTTCAAACTAGATGACATATGATCATATCCCTTTGATACGAGATATCTTCATATCCATTCCCACATCATTTTTAGATGCCTAAATTTGAAAAATACAAAGGGAAAGGTGATCCAAAATATCACTTAAAAGATTTATTCATTTATTTCTAGGAGGTGGCATACAATAATGTGTACTTACTTCACTTATTTCCCCATAGTTTGGCCAAACAAACTTTGGAGTGATTTCTCCATCTACCCAAAAATTTTCTTCATAACTTTGATGATTTATTTGAAAAGTTTGTGCAACAATTTTCTTATAACATAAAACATGTGGTGACTATGGTTGACATGTGTCATACCAAACAAAGAGGAAGAGAAAGTTTTGTTAACTACTTGTAAGGGTGGCACACATTGGACAAACAATTCCCACAC
Organism: Torreya grandis; assembly: GCA_037957365.1. Lineage (NCBI taxonomy): Eukaryota > Viridiplantae > Streptophyta > Pinopsida > Cupressales > Taxaceae > Torreya > Torreya grandis. The sequence goes on along the minus strand of JARHVA010002437.1, from coordinate 1,764,517 downwards.
AATCTTCCTAATAAATAATTGGCCATAGTCTTTATTTCTAATCTAAAACTAGATATAACCTACACTCTCATACTTCATTATGAAAATACATTTGAAGAGATTATTTCTAAAGGGATACAAATTGAGCAAGACCTCATTGATAAAGGGGTAATCAATGTCTATTCTCAAACCCAAATTCATAACAAGGTTTAGATGCAAGCTTAGGTTTAAGGTGAATTAAGTACATCTGAAAAGCCTAAACCATTCAATAAGAACAAAAATGTTATAGGGGATGAGGTAAAAAAAATAGACATGCAAATGGTGTACCCATCACCTACACAAGTAACTCCACCTCCTCAGCCACTTACTTTATAACAACCACCTCCAATAAGAGGCCAATATCAAAATAGAGTTTTCAGTGATCTTGGTGAACCTATCAAGGTAGTATTATAGAAGTTAGTTGTAGCTAATATGATCATTTGGCCTATTCTGAAACTATTTACAAAAGGCCAACCTAAACCTAATTGGTATAGGGAATACAAATTCTATGATTTATCATTGGGTTTAGGGAATTTCCATTCATAGGTGTGTAAAACTTTTCCACTTCATCCAAATTTTGTTAGAGAATTTTGAAATAGAGTTGGAAAACATTGTTTCAACATCTAATCAAACTTTGGGTATCTATCAAAACCCTTTTCCACAACACAATTCTAACAATTATAATCAAAATCAATGTCAAACTAACAATTAGAATCAAAACATGCCTCCCAACAATCATAATCAAGGATCAAATCAATAACAACAATAAACTAATTGAAATCAAGGTCAGGATACCCATTCTAACCAAGTCATCTATAATAATGTCCTAAATGACTACAACAATGTTGTAGATCAAATTACTAGTAGTCATATAGCCACTATCAAGATCAATCCTAAGCTAATAACTAACAATACCTGACATCCACCACCATCTATTTTAGGACATCCTCCCCCATATACCAGTAATCCTTATTTGTTTTGAAATGGAATTAATGATAGACCATGACCAAGAGTTCCATTTCTGACCCTAATTACCCTTATTTTAATTATAGTAACCACTCACTAACTCAGGGTTGTGCAATCACAAGTCAAGATTCTAAGGTTAAAATCCAAGGTCACAATTTGAGGTCCTATACCTTATTCTTATAATAATCCCATTCAAGGCCCTTTACTTCAAAAATCTAAATAAATTGCTTATAATAATGACAAACCATATGATATTGTGGAATAGTTACGAAAGACACTAGTGCAAATTTATATCCTATATTTTTTTGTGTACATCAAACATCTAAAAAAACATATTAAATGATATTTTAAACCAATACAAGGTCCTAAATGACATTTCTCCTAAAAAATTCCAAATTCTTATTAGTTATTTGGCCCTAGGCCAACAACTTATTTTTGACTAAAGAGATATGTCACCCCTTTGTCCTCTTCATAATAATCCACTTTATATAGAGATCATCATTTCTAGACATAAGATCAAGCTATCCTCATAGACAATGATTTAGGTCTAAATATTATAAATTTAAAGTTGGTCAAACATTTAGACTACATTGTAGTATATCTTCAACCAAATACTATTACCATCAAGGCCTATGATAATGAGGAAAGAGAATCACATGACACCTTTTTATTTCCTATTTTAGTTGGGTCTCTAACCCAAGATACCAATTACCATGTTTGTGATTTAGAGTTTTCATACAACTTAATCCTTGAGCAACCTTGGATACATGAATTAATTACAGTACTTTCTAGTCTACATCAGTGTATCAAATTCCTCTATTCAATCTTGGAGGTCACCATACCTAATGATTTTTAGTCGTATCAGTATTGTAAAAATATTGAAGTAGAGTATGAAAGCTATAATTATCATCTTGGACTAGAGCATGCCCCTAAAAAGGAAAAAGAGGTAGTTATTCAACTTCTTGAATCAAATTATGTGGATTCGAGTACTCTTGTATCTAATTTGTATACAAGACCTCTTCAAATATCTTCTCATTTTACCATTATAGACAAAGGCCATGGTGAATACCCAATTGGCAATGCTTTTCATATAGCCAAATTGCCTAAAACACCTAAATCAAATGGTCAATCCAAAGTGAATAATGTTATAATGGAATGTCATAATAAAGATGCTTCTCACTATAAAAGACATATCAACTTTATCAAAACTACTAAATAATACCAAGAATAGATCAAAGGTGATGATTACTCATGGCTATATAATGATGACTTTGCTACTTTCTACCAAAGCAAAAAGTATCCTATTATAAATAGAATAATGGATAATCAATATTATGAAGGTAAAGGCCTAGGGGAAAATATATAAGTTCTTATTGAGCCAATATCTACTACCAAACACAAAATAACTCAAGGTGTTAGATAAAAATTGGCTAGAGGTGACCCATAATATCTTGGGATTGATACTAATTTATCATCTAATGATGCTGATGTTGAACATGACATAGAGTCATATTATAGAAAATATGATGAGTTAGCCAATAATTTTTTTTAATTGTAATACCATTTGTATCATTACTTATATTCCATCTAATTCCCCTCTTTTCCTCCATCACCCCCAGTTATTTGACTAGGACCAACAAGATTCACATATACCATTGAAGGATTTCCAAAACGATGAGGTAATTTTTGAAATCATGGGCCTTAGAGATATTTTTATGATTGGTGATCACAAGAAAGTCTTGGATATTAAATTAGACTTTACCAACTATTTTGGGGAGAATGTGAACTTATTTGGTCATAAAAAAATGGAAATGAAACATTCAGGTCCCAAGGTGAATAACTCTTTGAGGCACTTTTAGACTATGAAAATAGTAAAGAAAAATACAAGTCCCATGGTGAAAATATATTTTAGGTTCCATTAGATGAGTAAGTTCATCCTCTTTCGAATGAATCCTAGGGTGCCTTCATCCATAGAACCTCATGATAGTCAGAAATCAATTCAGAAGATCAGAGAGTATTTGAACAATTGGTTCAATGTTCTCACATGCCTTTATTGAGTGGCCTTTACCGGCTTTTGGTGATTCAAATTATTCATACATGGGTGAGCTTGATGAGTTAGCTAAGACACAAGATGATAAAGAGTATATATGCACCTCAATGCCAAATATTCTCAAATATGGTTTCACATTGTTCATGAAAGACATCGCATAAGTAAACATTGAAACCCTTGATGATCCAAAATGGATTAAACTTGGAGCATCCCTCATTGAAGAAGAATGTTATAGCCTAGATTTTCACCCTTGGAATGTTGTTCAAGCCTTCCCAATTTAGGGTAACATGGAGACAATCCTAAGCTGTGGGTGGCCTAATAGGTGGATTAAATCTCTAGATTTTAGGGCTAGCTCTCCTTGATGTATCGATTAGGCTCACAACTCTACACTACTAACTTGTAAAAGAAAAGGGAGAGGAATAACATGAAAGAAACCTAAATAGGGAGGTGATACAACAAATTTACTGATCACTAACACCTATTGCATATGCACTATGACTTATAGGACTTAAAGATAAACACTAATCTCAATTTTCACCCTATCACATTATTGATTTATGAACAAGTAGTGGGGTTAGAAGGGAATATTATTACCAATTATTATCCACAAGTGACCCATGATGACACTCTCTACAACCTAAAATAGTGAACTAAACTACATGAAGGCAAGAAGAAAAATATAATAAACCAAGGTGAGCATGAGTCTACACTTGATTTCATCAATCATTCAATTGTTTACACTAAATGCAGCCATGAAAGAAGGTAAAATCAGCCTTATATTGATCAAAGGAATTAAAAAAGAGTAGGGGTTTTCCATACTCATGGTGGAGGATCCCTTACAAATCTAAAAAAGGTTGTATATATAGAGAAAGAGTGTGTGATAGAGAGAAGGATGTTAGATGGGTCTTCTCACGATGAAGTAGATTACAATGTAGAAAAAAGTTGCCATCAGGTGTGTTATCATGTTGCTTCTTAATCCTCAAATCCATGTGTTGATGAAGTTTATCATGCATGGTGGTATATAAGAGACTCCTCATATTCTTCTCTTGAAACTACCATATCCTTCTTGATTGAAGAGTGGCAAGTGGTATTTTTGGTTACTCACTCACCTTGAACTACCTTTCTGTCCTTCTTCTTGACACTTTACATCTATTTATGGTTTATCCATACTGATTTTACAGTGATCATAATGTTTCATTATGTTTGTTAAAACTCATCAAGGTACTTAAAATATTCTTTTACTTTTGAAACCTTGCCACCAACCTATAACCCTACCTTCTTAAGATAAGAGTCATCACACCCCTCTATTTGAGACTTGATAAAATATTGTAACTCAAGATAAATATTTGATTATAACCATATGGAACCTTAAATAGGCTCATGAAATGTTTATAAGCTTGTCTTGTAGGTTCTCAAGCTCTAATTGACCTTCTCAAGACCTACAACAAGTCTCATTATGAAAGATAGTGAAACCATCACCAACTTAGCCTTGTTCAGTGAGTTAGAAACCTATGTATCACCTTAAAGGATATTGAAAAGGGTTTTAAAAGATCATAGAGTCTCTAATCAGTCTTAAAAATCCTTTTCACTTGACTTGAAGACCTACATCAAGCCTACATGCTCACAACTATGCTTGTAACATACCTTTTAGGCCATTTTATTACCTTCTACCCTTCACACATAATAAAATAACACTATAATAGATGATAAGGAGAACCACTAAAATTAAAAATCTAATTATAGGGCCAATAAAATGAACTAGGGTCACTAAAAAATCAAAACTCAGTCATTGGGCTCTTAGCAGGGTTTACAAGGAAGTTTTAGGTGTCTACCATCTCAAAGATGGTTCATAAAGTACAAGGGACTAATATAATAAAAAATGAAAAAATATGGAAGTTTGGAAGGGAACATAACATACCCTATTATATTGATCTCCCATGCAACTCTTGCATATAAAACTAATCAAAAGAAAAGGCTCCTTCACAAGGCAAATACAGGGTTTAGAGAGACCTCCAATATTTAGGAATATTTATAGAGCTATGGGGGTGAAATGAATGAAAAAATGATAGGGGTTTTGATTATGATACATCATTAACCACATAAAATAATCATCTACCACCATGCATTTCTTGCAAGGAATTATGAGCTTCTCAAGTGACCCCTCGGGCATGGAGCACTGTGTGAGAGACCAAGAGAATGGTTTAGGATAAAAAAGGCCTTCAAATTATAGTTTTTGGTTTGAAACATCTTCATGATATTTAAAATACCCATAATAATGATTTTAAATACATTTTACCTTATTTTTATGTCTCATCATGCATAATTTTTACTCCTTTACCTATAACAAACCCATTGAGGGTTTTATGCCTATAGGTGTCCTTTTGACCTCAGACCTGGGTTTATTCATTATTTGGGCCATTTTGAAACCTTAAAAGCATTTGGAATCTGTATACATCCATAATTAACTCTTTCATGTGATTTACCAATCCTTACCCAATGCACTTAATGAACTTTTCCTCATTTTACCATAACAAGCCTGTAGATTTGCATTATGTTTCTTTGACTACAACCATAGGGTTAGGTCTCTCTCACCTATACCCATGAAACTTTGGTGGTATTTATAATCATTAAAATATTCATAATTTTGAATTAACCTTTTTAAAACCTATTAACAATCTCACACAATCACCATGAGTATGGTTTTCCTTTGTTTACCTTACAAACCCTGTAAGTCCTCAATAAGGCCTATGACTGCTACTTTAAGGTTTAAAACTCTTCAACACCTCCTTGTAGACCAATTTTACAATTTTATGATATTTTTTAGTATTTATAGGTCACTCATATTTCTATTTATTCTCTACATACCTCTTGAGCACGCTTCTTCTATCCCAAACATACTTTTCCTTTACTTTGACTATATTAAAAATGTAGGTGGCTGCATTCAACTATGCCTTTAGGATGTTGTGATGAGACCACACATTTTGGAGGACTTAATCCTTATGGTACTTACTCTTTCACTTCAAATTTTTTATTTATATTATTCATTGTTATTTTGTACCTTCTTTGGTACCTTCATTCACTACATACATTTCTTACCTCAATTATGCATGTGTTAGGCCTATAGGTCTCTATGGACCTAAATATATCTTTCTTCTTTCCTCAAACAAGGTATTAAAATTTATAGTTCTTAAATTGAGACTAAATTTACATTATGAACCCTTTCAATATCTATTTAACATTTGAATTGCTATAATTAATCTACTTCTACAGATAGATCAGTAGGTGGGTATTTAAACCTTGGTTCTTTCACGTACTATGCATGATTCATCTTTATTGGTTGCATGCCATAGTATAAAAACCTTCAAGTGAATCAAAACTTTTTCATCTATATAGTCACTCAATTTATTCATGCATCTCACTTATTTGACATAAATATGCACTCATCCCTTCCACATGAATACTTATTGGATAATACTAAGAAAATGTCTCTCATTGATTGCTATCTACTCCAAGAAAATATATCATTAACCTTGAATATATGATTGATATTTTATGAAATTTCCTACACTTTTATGCGATACTTTTATCCTTAGTCAGAGTGTATCACCCTCTGAGCAAAAAATTTACCTGTTACATGATTAAACCTACCCTCAATTAGAGCCTACAAACTAACATTAGCACAAAAGACCCTCATGAAGGTGGAAATAACCCTACAGAAGATAGTAAATGAGGTAGGAGTTTTTTTTGGATTTTTTTGAGGGGTTTATTATATGGAAAACATCCAAAACTAGTAAGAATCTACCTTCAGTCCAAATCGTGATATGCAAACCATGGAGTGAGGGCCTTTATCTTTCCAAACACACATGAACACCTATTTAACTTGATTATTTTTATGTTAGGAAGGTTTATATACACATTGAGATTTATCACACATGATTTCCCTCTCTCCATCAAGCTCAAAGGTAAATTTGTGAAGAAAAACCTGAGCTTATAGGAATGAGGAAGACATTTTGATTTTCTAAGCTTCTTAATGATTGTTCATAGAGGAGGGCCCACCAATATGAGAACTATGGCCATGGATTTTAAGGGAATAAGGACCCTTTTCAAACCCAAATATCATTCCTTCAAACTTTCTCTCCATTGCATACTAAGTGAAAACCATTGACCACTCTAGGACTGCCAAGGACTTGATAGGAAAAATGAATGGGATTTTTTCCTTTTTGAGATCTATGGATCATTAAAACACATAATTTAAGTCTAAGGGAGATGTAAGAGGCCATGGGTGGTGTTTATAAGTCACCTTCAACTTTGAAAATTATAACAATGCCTAGAAAGACCCCTTTTTAGCATTAAAAATAGCTATATCTTCTAGAAAACCCTAATGGAGCTATAAACCAAGTATCAATGGAGTCCTTCACACATACACAAATGTTTTATAATGTTACACAAAAATTATCTTGCTATTTACTTGCCATTTTATCATATTACTCTCTTTTAAACATTAAATAATGAGTAATAAAGCCTTCAAAATGATGTATAATGTTAGCAAAGATAGTTTGACACTTTTATGATAGTTGTGCGGCCCATAAGAGGACATGAAGTGACCTTGGCATTTTTTAAATTTCCTAAAAATACTTTATAACCCTTGAAACCTTTGGACCTAATTTACTAAGTCATGAAAGGGCTAGACAACCACAAATCAATATAAGACAATTACCATAATTTTTTCAAAATTACCTTCAACAATGCTAAACACACCTAAGTTGGCTATTTAACAAGGTTAGGAAACATGAAAAATCAAGCTTCAAATTTTAGGGGGTGACATTTTTGTCCTTGGGGCTAAAAATGGTTAACAATTTGGTGATTCACAAGGGTAACATGCCTACTATGCTTACCAGACTAGTAAATTTATCCTTCCATTAGGTAATGGAGTCACTTACACTCAAATAATGAATTATATGGGACCTTGGCCTAGATGAAATACCATTGAATAAGAAAGGGTAATTGATTTACCCTCTCAAACACATAAAGACAAAGAACAACACACAAAACAAGGCTAAAACAAGACAACACACCACACTTATGCTAACAAGCACTTAAGGAAAATGAGACATAAGCAACCTACTATGTAAAACTAACTTGCATATCTTCATCCTCCAAGATCAAATGGAAATATTCTTAGATCAGTTGCTTCATGAGATGAAACATGTTGTAGAACAAGCTACCCTTTGAATGTAACATTTTATGGGCCACAATTCTTGCTTGCCAACATGATTGGCATACTCTCAAATGGATCATCAATAGTCATGTATCCAATGTATACATACTCATATTGTGTTTTGAAATCCTTTTCATCGTGCTTCTTTATGTTTAAACTAACCTCAAATATGTATACTTCTTGGTTCATAGGGGCAACAATAGCTTTGGTTTCTTGTGGTTCCTTAAACTAATGTTTTTGATCTTGGATGACCTTTTGGGGATTTACACATTACTCTTCAAGAAGGGAAAGAGTATCATAAGCATCTTCAATATACCCAAAAATAAGTATATGCCATTAAAGAGTCTCAAATTCATTCCAAATATTCCAAAACTACTTCCACATATCATCTTGATTCATGAAGGTAACAACAACCTCAACTTCTATTAGTTTTTTGAACTCCATCTCTTTCTCATATTAAAGAGTGTCATACTCATCATACCTTGATACACCATAGAATTTGATCTCTTAGTGATGATTATTAGGATTTTTTGAAGAGTTAGGAACATTTTACTTTACATCAATTACTCCCTCTTATTCTTCTTGAGGTGCTATCCTACCAAACTTTTCAAACTCCTTGAACATGTCCAAGTAGGATTGACACATGTCTTCAAGACCTCATTGAACTTATTCATGAGACTTAAAAAGGTCATAAAACATGGTGTTATCTTCAATATCCTTCTCATATATCTATTAATCATGATCATTTTTTAAGAAAACATTATTCACACTCTCCTCATGGGCTATAGATTCACCATCCAAACTTTACCAAAATTTTTCTATTTCTTCCCAAAATTCATATTCTTCTTCATCAATTGAAAGCATACCAAACTCAACTTCAAACTTGCCATTATCTTGAGGGACAAAAATTTAGTCAAATGTTTCACATGCTTGAGTAGACTCATGACAAAGCTACATGCTATCTTCTCCGAGTTCTATCTTCTACCCATGAAGTTTAAAAAGATCAAAAACTAATGTATCTTTAAGAAGGTTTACCTCATATTCAGCTATAACATGCTCAATTTTTGCATAGTCAATTTCCTCTTCATTAAAACTCAATATATGAGAGCTAGATTAGTCTTATTCTACTTCTATGAATAATGAAAGTTTATCTTCAATTTAAGGTTCAATTCATCATGTTTAAGTTGTGCCAAACCTGATTCATCCTCTTTTAGGAGGCTACCAACTTCACCAATTTCATGTTGAAATTCAGCTTATTATTCTAAAGGGATCACATGCTTGCCAAGAAAGTATATTTATTTCATAAAACTATGGTACAACTATTGCCATGCCTAGTCAAGATCTTATTCTTCATTATTGTTAATGGAATCATTTGGACAAGGGATTGTTTCCAGGTTAGCTTACATTCCACCATCACTACAATATATCTCATCATCCTTGAACACTATTTTGACTCTTTCTTGACAAAGAGGAGTGACAAGAAATATTTCCTCATCATACACACTAGAAACACTATCCTCATAGATTTTTCGAGGTTTAATTACAGCTGATCAATACTCCTTTTCAAGAACTACCACCTCATCACCTAATTTTGATGATGTCTCATTCACATCTAAATGCCCATATTATTCCCTCAATGTAACTTATTCTCCTTCACAAAAAGAGAGGGTCGGTGGTCAAGATAATTCATTTGATTGATTAAAACATTGTAATGTGTCCTTATAAATTAGGAATTTGGGAGTACTAGGCTGATCATGATGTTCTTCAAGGGATGGAGAAGAAAACTAAGTTGAAGATGTTTGATTCTTCTCTTTCCAATATTAAATTAATTTATCAAACTTGGATGTGTCTTTAAATTCATAGATGGATGCAACTTGAAGAATAGGTGAAGATCTTGAAGGACTTGAGAGATATTTTAAATTGGCTTCCATACATTTCTCCTTTTCTTGAATTTGGATAGCTATGGGAGAAGGATCTTTCTCAAGAATAGGAATGACATAATTAGGGGTCTCAGTCCAAGAAGGTCTCCATGATGGGATGGTTTGAGAATCTTGAGGGAGAGTAGAGGTTGCTTGAATAGGATTAGGTTCTTGAGTAATGAAAGTTTAAAACTTGGGTGTAGAAGAGACATAAGAAGGCCTTTGATTGTATTGGATAGGCTATCCTTCTCACCTCATTATTCTATCTTTAACTAAGTGTATCAACCCCTTAACATCTAGCCTTTCATTGGCTAGATGATCTTCCTTCTCAACACCTACCCACACTCTCCAAAATCCTTATAAGATCTCTTTAACCTCATGAATTGGATGAGTATGAGAAACTACACCATACTATACTTCTCTATTAGTCTTTGTCTTCATCTTTACAAGGTCTAGTATGGTTTGTTTAAAGATGGATAAAAGTGAAGAAGGAACAACATAGCTTTGACATGGTTGATTAGAGGGATAGGTCGGATGTTGGTAAACTTGGTAGATATATGTTTGAGGGATACTTGAGGATTATCCATGAATAACATTAAATTGAAAATATTGATATGAAGGTATAAAAGAAACATTTTTATCATATGGGTAATGATAAATACCAATTTTCTATTTTTGAGGCACTTGGATTGGATATATTAGCTGAGATTCACTTAGAGTTACCATTGGTGCTTGAGTTATTTCCTCTAGAGGTTGATGTATTAATTGACAACACCAAATATTCCTTCAATGGATGATAATCCAATCCTTCCAGGTATGCCAAAACTATTATAACCCAAATTTAGACCCTTGGAAGGTTGTTCAAGCCTTCCCAATTTGGGGTAACATGAAGACAATCCTAGGCTATGGGTGTCCAAATAAGTGGATTGAATATCTATATTTTAGGGCTAATTCACCTTAATGTATCAATTAAGCTCACAAATCCACACTACTAACTTGAAAAGGAAAAGGGAGAGGGATAATATGAAATAAACCTAACTAGGGAGGTGATACACCAAATTGACTGATCACCAACACCTATTGCATATGCACTATGACCTATAGGATTAAAAGAGATGCACTAATTTCAATTTTCACCCTATCACATTAATGATTTATGAAGAGGTAAGGTATTTTTGGGTTATCAAGGAAGATAATTACCACTTATAATCCAAAAGTGACCCATGATGACACTCTCTAAAACCTATAATAGTGAACTAAACTAAATGAAGGAAAGAATAACAAGACAATAAACCAAGGTGAGTATTATTCTACACTCAATTTCATCAATCATTAAACTTTTTACACTAAATAAAACCATGAAAGAAGGAAAAATAAGATATATATTGATAAAAGGAATTAAAAAGAGTAGGGATTTACCATAATCATGGTGGAGGATCCATTATAAATCCAAACAAGGTTATATATATAAAGAGTGAGAGAGAGAGAGAAGGATGTTAAAGGGGTCTTCTCATGATGAAGCAAGCTATAATGCAAAAAAGAAGTGCCAATAGGCCTAATAGAGGTGTGTTTTCATGTTTATTCTTAACCCTCAAATCCATGTGTTGATTAATTTAATCATGAGGGATGATGTAGGAGAGACTCCTCATATTATTCTCTTGAAACTACCATATCCTTCTTGATTGAAGAGTGACAAGTGGCATTTTTCGTTACTCACTCACCTTGAACTACCTTATGCCATTTTTATTGACACTTTACATATATTTATGGGTTTTAAATACTAATTATACATTGATAATCATGTTTCATTAGGTGTCTTAAAACTCATCAAAGTGCTTAGAATACTCTTTTACCTGTAAAACCTTGCCACTAGCCTACGACCTTACCTTCTTGAGACAAGAGTCATCACACCCCTCTATTTGAGACTTGAGAAAATATTATAAATCATGAGGAATATTTGATTATGAATATAGGGAACCTTAAATAGGCTTATTCAATTTTTATAAGGTTGTCTTGTAGGTTCTCAGGCTCTAATTGACCTTCTCAAGACTTGTAATAAGTCTCATTGTGAAAGATAGTGAAACCATCACCAACCTAGCCTAGTTCAATGATTTATAAGGCTATGCATCACATTGAGGGATATTGAAAAGTTTTTTACAAGATCATAGTGTCTTTATTCATTCTTACAAATCCTTTTCACTTGACTTGAAGACCTGCAACAAGCCTACATGCTCATAACTAGGTTTGCAACCTACCTTTTAGGCCATTTTATATACCTTATGCCCTTCACACATGACAAAATTATACTATAATAGATGATATTAAGACCCAATAATAACATAAATCTACTTATATTGATAATAAAATTTATTAGGGTCACTTAAAAATCAAAACTCAGTCACTAGGCTCTTAACAGGGTTTGTAAGGTAATTTTAGGGGTCTACCATCTTAATAATGGTTCATAAAATACAAGGGCATAATATAAGAATAAATTATAGAATTTAGAATTAGGTAAGGGAACATAACATCCCCTATGAGCTTAATTTTCCATGAAAATCCTCCATATAAAATTGAGCAAAAGAAAATGCTCCTCTGGCTCCTTCACAAGGCAAATAAAGTGTTTAGAGAGACCTCCAATATTTAGGATTATTTATAGAGATGTGGTGGTGAAATGAATGAAAAAATTTCAATGTTTTTTATTATGACACCTCCTTCACCACATAAAATAATCATCTACCACCATGCATTTCTTCTAAGGAAATTTTAGCTTCTCAAGTGACCCCTCAGGCATGGAGGATTTTGTGAGAGACTGAGAGAATGGTTTAGAATATAAAAGGACTTAAAATTATAGGTTTTTTATTTGAAATGTATTCATGATATTTTAAACACCCATACTCATGATTTAAAATACATTTCCCTTTATCTTAAGGTCTCACTATGCATAATTTTGACTCTTCTACATATAACAGACCCATTGAGGGTTTTAAGCATGTAGGTGTCCTTTAGTTCTGAGACCTAAATTTATTCATTCTTGGGGAAATTTAGAAACACTAAAATAATTTTTAATCTATATACATAAATTTTTTACTCTTTCATGTGATTTAATAATCCTTACTCAATACACTTAATACACTTTTCCTCATTCTACCATAACAAGCATGTAGATCTGCATTAAGTTTCTTTGACTGCAACCATAAGTTTGGGTCTTTATCACCTATACCCATGACACTTTTGTTGTATTGATAATAAATAAAATCTTATTAATGTTTAATTTACCTTCTAAAAACCTATTAACACTCTCACACAACCATCACAATTATGGTTTTCTCTTATCAACCTTAATAAGCTTGTAAGTCCTCAATAAGGCATATGACTACTACTTTAAGGTCTAAAACTATTCAACACCTCCTTTTAGGCCTCTTGGACACTTTGATGATATTTTTTATTATTTATATTTCACTAATGTTGATATTTATTCTCTTCATACCTCCTAATCACTCCTCTTATATCCCAAACATACTTTTCCTTTACTTTGCCTATATCAAGAATGTAAGTGGGTGCATTCAACTATGCCTTTAGGATGCTTGGCTAAGACCACACATTTTGGAAGGATGAATCCTTATGGTCCTTGATATTTAAATTTAAATTTTTTATTCATAGTCTTCATTTTTAGTTTTTACCTTCTTTGGCACCTTCATTCACTACAAACATCTCTTACCTAAATTATGCCCGTGCTAAACCTGTAGGTCCCTATGAGCCTAAAGCTCTCTTTATTATTTATTTAAACAAGGTTTTAACATTTATATCTCTTAAATTAAGACTCCATTTAAATTATTAACCCTTATTAATATATATTAAACATTTGAATTGCCTCACTTTGTCTACTTCTAGAGATAGACCTGTAGGTGGGCATTTAAACCCTAGTTTTTTCACATAATTTGCATGATTCATATTTCTTAGTTAAATGCCATAGTATAAACACCTTAAAGTGCATAAATTTTTTGTAATATATATAGTCACTCAATTTATATGTGTAAATCACTTATTTGACACAAATCTACAATCATCCCTTCCACATGAACACTCATTGTAGAATACTAAAGAAATGTCTCTCATGGATTGTTATCTAATCCTTGAAAATATATCATAAACCTTGAATATATGGTTAATATTTTATGAAATTTCATACACCTTTATGGGCTACTTTTATCCTTGGTTAGAGTGTATCATCCTTTAAGCTAAAGATTTACCTATTACATGATTGAACCTATCTTTCATTAGAGCCTACAAATTGATATTAGCGCAAAGAACCCTCATGAAGGTTGAGATAACCCTAAAAAAGATAGTAAAGGAGCTATGAGGTTATTTTGGAATGTTTTTATTGGTTTATGAAGTGGAAAACCTCCAAAACTTGTAAGAATTTGCCTACAATCCAAATTGTGATATGCAAACCATGGAGTGAGGGCCCTTATATTTCCAAAAACACCTACAGACCTACTATACCTGATGATTTTGGTATTATTAATTATTATCTACACCTTGATATTTTTCACACATGATTCCCCTCTCTCCATCAAGATCAAAAGTAAATTTGTGAAGAGAAACCTAAGACTACACGAATGAAGAAGACATTTTGAGTGCCTAAGATTCTTAACGATTGTTCATGGAGGAGGGACCACCAATATGAGAAATATGGCCATGGATTTGAAGTGCATAAGGAAAATTATCAACACCTAAGATAATTCCTTCAAAATCTTTCTCTCCTCTTCATACCAAGTGAAAATCATCGACTATTTTGGGACTACCAAGGACTTGATAGGAGAAATAAATGGGTTTTTTGCCTTTGTGAGACCGATGGATCATAAAAACAATTTATTTGAGTCTGGGGGAGATCCAAGAGGCCATGGGTGGTGTTTGGAAGTCACCTAAAACTTTTAAAACTATAATAATGCCTAGAAAGACCCCTTTTTAACACTAAAAATTGCTATATCTGCTTAAAAAACCTAATGAAGCTATGAAACAAGTATCCATAGAGTCCTTCACACCTTTAAATATGTGGTATAACATTCCAATAACATTCTATTTATATTTACCTACCATTTTCTTATAATACTCTCTTTTAAACATTAAACAATGAGTAATAAAGCCTTCAAAATGATGTATAATGATAACAAAGAGAGTTTGACACTTTTATGATAGTTGTAAAAACCATAAGAGGACATGAATTGACCTTGACATGTGTTAAATGGCCCAAAAATACTTTCTCAACCCTTGACACCTTTGGACTTACTTGATTAAGTCATGACAAGGCTAGACAATCACAAACCAACATAAGACGATTACCTTAATTTTGTTAAAACTACCTTAAAAAATGATAAACACACCTAAGATGACTATTTAACAAGGTTAGGAAACATGACAAGGCAAGCTTCAAATTTTAAGGGGTGACATTTTTGGCCTGGGGGCTAAAAATGGTCAACAAGGAACATGAGTTTATTACTACCTTCTTTCAAGAGTTCATTGATATTTTTGCTTGGTCCTATTCATATATGCCTAGCTTGGATCCTTATTAATTTTACATTGCCTTTTTGTATACCCAGATGCAAAGCCAATCAAATATAAGTTGATAAAAATGAATCCTTACATTGCCATACTAGTAAAAAAAAGAATTAGAAAAATCATTAGAGGCAAGATGTATTCATCCCATAGACTATTTAGAATGGATATCAAACATTATCCTAGTCAACAAGAAGCCACAAGGAATCTAACTATGTACATATTTTAATGATATCAATAAAACATACCCAAAGGATGATTTTCCTTTGCCAAACATTGATATTCCACAACATGATACGAGATGTTATCTCTTATGGATGGCTTCTCAGGGTATAATTAGATAAAAATAACACTTGAAGACCAACATAAAATAATATTCATCACTCCATGGGGAACATTATATTACCAAGTGATGCCATTTGGCCTCAAGAACATTGGTACTATATTCCAACATGCAATGATTGCCATCTTCCATGAAATGATGCATGATATTATAGAAGACTACATGGCCAATATTCTAGGAATATCTAAGACTAGGGTAGGCCATTTAGAAGTGTTACAAAGGATCTTTTAAAGGCTTTGTGAATATAAGGTACATCTTAATTGTAAGAAGTGCATATTTAGTGTCAATTCTAACAAATTGCTAGGTTTTATTGTCTCTTATATGGGCATCAAAGTAGATATTTCCAAGGTTATGTCCATTATAGGAATGCCTCCTCCATATAATATAAAACAAATTCATAGTTAGAAGGGTAAAATTCATTCTATTCGATGCTTCATTTCATAATTGAAAGACATATGACCTCCTTTCATTCACCTTTTGAATAAGGGAACCACCTTTTCATGTAACACTGATTGTCAACAAGAATTTGAGCATTTGAAAGAGTATTTGACAAATCCACCTATCTTAACCCCACCAATGCCTAAAAATCCATTAATCATCTATATTTCAATAATAAAACATTCCTTTAGGGTACTCCTTCCCCATCATGATGATTAGGGGAAAGAAAGAGCGTATATTATTTAAGAAAAATAATGGTTGCCTTTGAAAAAAAAATACACTAATTGAAAGGGCCTGCTTAGCAATGGTATTTTTAGTTTGAAGTTGAGACATTACATATACAACAATAAAACCATTATTATTTCCAAATTGGACCCACTTAAATATTTACTTTCCAAGGCAACTTTGACTGGTTGTATGGACAAATGGGTCATGTTCTTGAGTGATTTTGAAATTAAATATGTACATAAGAAAGCATTTAAGGGGAAAGTACTAGTAGATCAACTTGCTAAAGTAGCCTCATTAGATACCAAGCCATTCACTTTTTGTTTCTTTGATGACTCAATCTTGAATTTAAACAAAACCTCTTCTAAATCACAATACTAGACACTCTACTTTGACATTTCCTACACATATTGTGGATTTGGAGCCAAAATTATATTCATAACACTGCAAGGAGACTTTATTCCCAAGGATTTCCAAATTGGTTTCACTTGTACCAATAATATAGTGAAATACAAAACACTCATTGTAGGGCTTTAACTAGAAATATAGTGTAATATTAAGCAATTGCATGTTCATGGGGGTTCATAATTGATTATTAACCAGGTGATAAAATAATACCATACAAAGATGAAAAGCTTATACCTTACAAAAACATGGTTGATAGTATCAATCAAAACGTTTAACATATCCAATTTGAGTAGAGACTAAGGGCCAATAATAGGATTGTAGACCCAATTACAACAGAATCATTGATAATAATTGCATATCGCATACTAAATTACCAATTTCTTATTGAGCATCTTTTAAAACTATCTCATGAACTTTCAATATCCAAAATGGTATGTGATATTGATGGTCCCAAATCACCTTGGCACCATGATGTATATGACTACCTCCATGGTCACATTCTTCCTAATAATATTTCTTGCAAATAAAAGACCTATATTCATAATTCCTCTTGTTATACTTTACTTAATGCTACACTATATTGTAGAGGATATGATGGAACTGTAATTTGTTGTTTAACTTTGGTAGAATATGGATTAATGCTTAAAAAAGTGCATGAAGGGATTTATGGGGCCTACACCATTGGAATGGTCCTTGCTAAGAAAATCCTATATACATGGTATTGTTGTCCCATTATAAAAGCATATGCATGTGCCTATGTTAAGAAGTGTGTACCGTGTTAGAAACATGCCAATCTCATTTATGCTCTAGCCTGAGCATTTTAGTTGATTACTACTCCTTGGCCATTTTACATATGGGGACTAGATCTCATAGAAAAAATCAATCCTATTTATTTAGATGGCCATAAACATTATTGTGATTGAGTATTTTACTAAGTGGGTTGAATCCATCCCCTCTCTTACGTAATTAATAAGCAAATTTCCAAATTCTTTTTGAACCACCTTATCTACCGCTTTGGAATTTATTTTGACATAATTTTTTATAATAGTGAATCCTTTAAAAATAAGGATGTCAAATCCTTCTATTCCAATTACCATATCAAACAATGATTTGCCACTCCTTATTTCCCCAAATCAATGGCCAAGCTAAGTCATCTAAAAAGACCCTAGTCTAAATCCTTAAAAAGATTGTTAATGCTAATGGCTATGATTGGAACTTACAATTATTTCCCACCCTTTGGGCATACTGTACTAATACCTAAACCTCAAAAGAAACCACACCATATTCCCTAGTTTATGGCATTGAATCTATTCTCCCTATCAAGATTGAGTTGCCTTCCTTACACATTTAATTGCAAGATATCATCGATGATGAAGAATATAGAGTAGCTTGGTTACATAAAATAGAACTGATTGATGATAAATAGATAGATGCCTTGAATAATCTCCAAGAATATCAAAACTAACTGTGCTGTAACTATAACAAGCACATCCAACCTAGAGAGTTTGCATTTGGTGATCTTGTGCTGAAAGAGAATCATAAAATACCAATGCATCACATGAAAATAAGGGAAATTTTTAGCTTAGTCAGTTAAGACCATTCATTAATATATCTAAATATGGATTTGGAGCATATAGGTTGGCTACAATAGATGGGCAAGAGTTAGATGAGCCAATTAATATTATGCATCTCAAGTTATTTTATGCTTGATTTACTTGAACATTATTTATTAGGACCTTACTTGGGGGTACAACCTTTTACCTTCCCTTCCTCTCTTTTCTAATTGTGTTAGTCTATCCTGATCTCATTCTAATATCCTATTACCATCCTGATCTTGATTCTAGTCTATAAGTATAAGAGATATCTTTAGATGTCAGATTTAGAGAAAGATTCAACAGACAATGTAGATCTAGTCATCATCAACACATTATTAACAATTTTATCTCTGAGAACTTTGACATGGTTTTTCTATGTGGTGGTCCTCAAAATTGCATATTTTAAAATTTTACAAATCCTATGCCATTAATATCACTTTATCATTTTCCTACCTCAACCTACTATTAATTCGTATATATCACTATAGGTTGAATTACAATGACTTGAGGTCCATTTGGACTATGTAGGTAGTGCTCAGTTTCAGAGGCCATCTTAGTCACCTCTATTCCACATTCTCACCATTTTATGAGCAATTTAAGCCATGCTATTTCTATTTTGTGAGCAACTCAAGTCACAATCTCACCATTTTGTGAGTCAATAATTTGAACCCCTACCTAAGGTTGCTTTATCCTTTGCTAGATTGTTCCCTTATATATCTATTTATACACCCTTATGCATTCTCCTTGCTGAATATTCTTATAAATATCTTATTACAACAAACCCTAAACAATTGAAAACTTCCAAAAATCCTAAAAATGAAAAAAAAGCGTAAAATCTCTATGAGAGATATAAAGCCACAAAAACTTTAAACTATGTGTCATCTTATTCACTGATCACCCTTGGTCCTTGGAGACACATTAAATTCACCATTTAGTGTCAATATTCACTTTGGAATTTTAACCCTTCCCTTTCTCCAATTTGAATTCAAATTAACATCATTTCCCTCCAAATTTTGAATAATTGATTAATTCTTAATTAATTAATAATGCACACCTTTTTCCTCCAAAATTAATTAACAATCCATATTTTTCACCTCACCTAGACATCCTCCACATTTATCTCAACCATGTGTTGACTCATCCAACCACCCTCCTCAACTTCCTCAATCACATTATGAGTCACTTAAGAATAATTAAACCTCCTCATCCCATTCTTTATGACTCCCTCAACAAACTCCCCTTTCCTCTCAACCATTGGAATTGGTCATCATCCTCATGGATGAGGACTAATTCTCCACTATTTATTATTTGAATAATTGGAAGTATTCAAATACACGTTAACCATCCAATCAACCTCCCATATGCCTATAAATTGACATGCAAGCCATCACTTTTATCATCCTCACTTATGATAATCAAATGCTATCATATTTTCAAGTAAATCTAAGCGAATCTTAGCCATCGAAATTCCATTTGCATACCTAAACACTATTGAATTCCATTTTTCATTAGAGAATGATTGAGTAACCACATTTAAGGAGCAAGTCACTTTAAATCATAATAGAGGAGGTTCTTGATTCTTTGATTATGTAAATTTGTGTTTTTGTTTCCTTTTATTTGTCAATCTATCCTAAAGTTGAATTGAATTGAGATTAAATTTCATTTTTAAATGATTTCTTAGCTTAGTTACAATCTACATTTCCCTTCACATATTTTAGCATTCTTGATGGGATTTTCCCTCATACTTGTATATCATAATCATTATAGGTGCATTTAGGAGCTTAATTTAGTTGATTTTTATAATTTTATTTGTGTAAATTCATTTAATATTGGTATTGAAAGTTTTTATTTGCAGCTTTAGGTCATCCTCTAACTTTTTTAACTCTATAGTACATATATCTACGTAACAATGAAATCATAGGTATTATTAATGAATTCATTGGAGTAAACAAATAAATAATTTATGAGCCTTTTGCATTCATTTTTTGTTCAATTTCTCAACTCTCTTATAGTTTCTAAGTTTTTTTGTTTGATAACTATCTTTTGTTCAGTTTCTCTTACATTCATATTTTTGTTTTTCTATTTTTACTATGTTTTAGACAACAATAAAATCATAGCACCCAGTGGAAAAATCATAGAATGTAGTGGTAAAATAATAACATGTAGTAACAAAATCATAGCATTTAGCATTGAAATCATAGCATGTAGTGAAATTAAAGCATGCAGTGGCGAAATTATAGCATGTAGTGGCAGAATAATTTTGCACTTTGAGTGGTCATCTTCTGGAGGCCATAAATTTTGATTAGGGATTTAGTTTGAGACATCATTTGTGTCAAAATGAGGTATAAAAATTAAGAATGCAATCATATGAAAATATTTAAATTTTTCACACTTTAATGAATTCACTATAGTGAATTTGTAGTAGTAAAACTATTTTCACCTTTATGATAGTAGCAAAATTATCATTAACATTAGAGAAATAATTGTCATCTTCAACAAAATCATTAGGTAATAGCAAAATTATTCTTTCTTTCTATTTTTTTCATTTTATTTCTATTTTATAACTATTGTTGAATTCACAGTTTTATCTATGCCTTTGCAACACCAAAATCATTCCAGAGACTTATTTTTTCTATGTTTTTTGTTAGTTTTTACTAACTTTTTATATATTGCCTTCATTTTCATCCATACACAAAACTTCTAATAGTTTTTTGGTAGGTCACAAGTTAAAGACAAACCTATAAAGAGCTAAAAAACCAAAATTTGATTTTATTACTAACATTTTTTTTTCAAACTTTTTTCTAACAAGTTTTTTCAATTTCAACTTTTCCATTTTCAATATTATTAGCAAACATTTTATTTTTCAGAGTTAATTAATCTTTCTTTCTAGAATTTTGTGTGTCTTTATTTTATTGTGTATACTCTTTTCCATGGTGTTACATTGGTGATGATACTCATAAAATTAGAAACAATACAAGTTTTTTTACCCAAGACACACTTGTGCATATGCTCTTCTCTTGGTGTCACATTGGTGGTGATACATGAGAATCAGATGCAAGTATTAGTATTCTTTTATTTTTATTTTCTTAGGGTCTCTATTAACCATTTATTTTACCACCACATGATATACCAACCCCATGTACTCATGGGGTTAGAGTTAGATATGTCATTTTTGGCTAAGTTGTGTTGTGTTTTAAGCAAGTATGAAGTTAGGGGATTTCACACTCCAATACCTAGGCCTTAGATAACATGACATTTAATGGTTATGATGTTAACACACTAAAACCTTGATGACTATTTTGGGTACATTAGGAATAAACACATCTATCAAGTTGACTTCTTCTATGGTTTTGGGCCTCATCGTACCAAAAGGTATATAGAGGACTCAACTGAAATTATTAATACCAATCCTAGGAAAGCCATTTACTACCATTTGATTCATAGTGCATTGATTAGCTTAGTGACAAGAAGTTACATAAACCTTTGAAACCAGACTTAGTGGGATATGAGAATGTCAATACTCCATGGTTAGTGCCTTGAAATATTAGGCCACAACTAATGCAATAGACAATCAAGTGACACAAAAAATCTATGGTTTATTCATGTCCCTTTTACCTAGATTTTATCCCTTTTTTGTGTAATGCATGTGTGTTTAGAGTAGGATTTGTTTATTTATCAATATACCATGTGCTAAAATATTTTGATTGAAAATATAAATTTGAGTTTCAAAACCAAGTTAGAATCTTTAAATTAACATAAAATCAATCATCCAATAAATTAAAACTCAGAGTTTATATGTCATTGAAAACTCACTTGATTAATATGGTCACAAATCCAAATCCAAACAATTCTAGTCTTAATCATTTAATACAACAAGTTTTGATTCAAATGAATCTTTAAATTAACATAAAATCAATCATCCAATAAATTAAAACTAGAGTTTATATGTCATTGAAAACTCACCAATCAATCATCCAATAAATCCAAAATTGAGTTTGAATGTGCATTCAACCTCATCCATCAATCAATCAAATCCAAACTTGAATATCATTCAAGTTTACGAATCAACCAATATAATCCAAACATTAATTAATAAAATTCAATCTTTAATAGTTATTTAAGATTAAAAATCAACCAATCTAACCCAAATATCAATCAATCAACTTCAAACTTGAATACTCATTCAAGGTTACCCATCAATTAATATCCAAATTTTACTTTAAGGACAGCATCAAATAAGTTTTTAGGATTTTCTAGTCAAAATTATTTGAATTATTTTACAAGTTCCACTCCATACATAAATAAAAATTAATCAATCACAAATAAAAATTAATTCATCAATCCATCTAGTTCCAACCATAACATCAATCTAAATCAAACCTTTGGTTCACCTTCACCACCACTTTTAAATCAATATTTGAATCAAACCCCAATTCAGTAAAATCCAAATAAATTCCATCCAAATCAACCTTTCAAATCTTACACCCATTAAACCAAACTTTCCACATTAATCAAAATAATCCATTTTGTTCTACACCTAACCCATCCCCAAACTTGAGCCAAACTACATCAAATCCACATTTGTTCACAAACCCAACAAATTCAAATACGATTAACTTCACAAATCTAAATCATTTATTTAACACTAATCCATAGACATAAAATACATCAACGTTAAAAAATCCATAAAATACAAAATTTTTCACACATATATCTAACTTTACAAATTCACCAAATCAAAATATTTTCACCTTCAACTCAAATTCATCAAATCCATCTTTCAATCCAAAAAATTCATCCTTTAACACAAATAAATTCATTAACATTTCACCCCATAATCCACATTCCCAAATCACTAAATACATTATAAAGAACAAAAGTGAGGTCTTGTTACAATATTTAAGTCTAGGAGCTAGGTTTCCTCCTAATTTTGAAACCTAGACTGTTCCACATTACCCTACCTCTAGTAACCCTATTTTCCAAAATCAACCAGTCTCCCATCCACTAGTGATAGCCTTGATTCTAACATCCCTTATCACACTAAAAAGGGAATCTAATTCTATCACCCTAACCATATATTATCACTTCATCCCTAGATCCACACCAAATCTAAAGCACCCAGCCTCCCAACAACATTATCATGCCTAGTGGTCAGCCTAATCAAGAAAAATGAAAATGCAAGATCACTCATTTGGGATAACCTTATGATGTCACATTAAAAAATTTGGTCACTACAAAAAATTAAGTAACACCAAAAAATTGAGCCAAATGTCTAAAAACTTGAGTGGTATAGACTTAACAAATATTTTAATTATCATAAAATTGAAGGTTATTATACCAATAGTTGTGCAAAACTAAAGCATTATATCTAAGATTTGATTGACAATGGGTAAATTAAGGTAGAACCAAGTGTATCCATGTATAAAAATCATAGCTTAGGGGTATGATGAAATGTCTTTCTTGAGCCTAATCAAGTCACTCCACTTATAAGTTTAGGCGTTAACCTTTCACCCATTTTTTACAAAACTTCATTTGACCCATTAATTTTTAACCAATCCATAGTTGATCAAACCATATTTAAATGCCATAGTTTACATTCCATTTTAGATGAGACTATCTTTTAAAAATAGCCTTTTTTTGTCCAAGATCCCAATTTGGACCCATCCTCCTCCAATCAACACAACATATCACCCATTGACCAATCACCTAACCCTTTATCACATGTTAAATCTCACACACTCCACAACATACACCTTAATTAATAGAGGTACTTATAGATAATAAAATACACGAGCAAGGCATTATATAACCCATTTATTTTAAAGTAAACAATGAACCCCATGGCTTCAATTACAAACCATTTATAAATTAATGTAGAGATGTTAGTGATACTTTTATAGGTTTTAAACTTCATCCATAATCGAAACATGATCTATTAATAGTCTCTATGAGGAAGATGCTACCATCAATCATTTCATTAACACCACCAATACTTCCTCCCAGATTGTAAGTCCATCTCCCACACCCATTGATTGGGATACATTTTTTTACCTACCATCAATTTCCTTCCATGATAATCAAATAATCACATAATTCATAGTTGGTCTTTGGCTAGAAGAGCATAAATAAACATCTACATATTTTAAGGAACAATAAGTGTTACTTAATAAAAATTAATCCTAAAATACAAATCTAAAATCATTTTCCCATAGCAAAAACCTTTTTGATGCACTATTAGACAATCAAAATCAAAATTGTCATTCTAATACAAATCAAAATCTATAAAATAAAAAATATACATCCCTTACTCAAAACCTATTTGAGGTGATATTGGACAATCCAAATTTGTATCCCAATAAAAAAAATCAAGAATAATACCTTGGTGAAAACCTTTCTAAGGAAATAATGTATGAGAAAATTAATCTACCCCATGTATCAACACAGTTATAGGATGGATCCCCATCACATATTGAAGAAGCATTGAATTCCCAAATCATCTCAAATAAAACTACTCCTAGTATTGATATACATAACATTGTTGGTCCCAATCACCCTCTACATCATGAAACATATACTTATCCCCACAAGCGTTCCATCCCTCCAAACCTTTTATGTACTCAACACACATCCTTCATCCAACATACTTTTTTCTTCACCATATTTAGAAACACCATCTATTATAGGGGATAAAATAGTTTTTATTGGAATAAAAATGAATAAGAGGGGGGGCATGAATCATTATCTTAAAAAAATTTTATTTTTAATTCCTCCTTAGCATACATGAACCATCACATCAACATATATATCAAGCAATGCATAAGCAATCAACCATACAAGCATGAAACAAGATTACACAAGACAACATATCATATATGTGGGAAAACCTCAAGGGGAATAAAAACCAATAATAAACAAAAATGGAATACAATATTATAAGTAAAAATATCAAGTTTAGTGAAACACCAACTTCACATGGAGCACCAATCCCTAACTAGCTAATCACCAACCCAGCTAGGCTTTAACAAGCACCAAATTACAATGAGGTACCAAACCCATAGATGACTTAGAAATAAATCAACCACATAATTTATTTTATAAAATTCAAGACACCTTGTTTCTCAAACAACTGATGATGACCACATATTCAACTCTTCAGACTCTTATTCTTCTCAAACTGCCTTCTAGGTCTCTTCGCTGAATTAGGTCTCTTCAAGACTGATTAGGTCATATGAACTTGATCTTAACATTAAAAAAACAATTTAATATATTTATATAAGATATTATATACTATTTTTATGGTCTATAATACCTCATTTTACTCAATAATGTGCTATATAATTCACATACCCTCTACTTATTCAATTAGGCTTAAAACTACCTTGTATATATACCAACCTCTTACTCATATCCCTCTTGGTAAAAAATACATACTTGAACACTTATATTACCATTTAAATATGTATTATAAATTTTTTAATACATTAATAAATCATTTTAATAGGTCATCCACAACTTGAAAGACCAAAACCTCTTTTAGGCCTTAAGGAGACCTAATTCAATTAGGCCTTCATTAGCACATGTTACCATTTGATCTCCTTGGAATAATTAAAAACTAAAAAAATATAATAAAAAAATAATATGACACTCAAATATACCCATAAAAATCTCATATTATTTCCATGACACTTTTTGGCTTCAACCACCATTTGAAGCACACCATGTAGCAATGTTCACAATTAGGCCTGTGAACCTTCAGAAAGTTTATCATACAAAAATGATTATGTACACAATATATTCACATAAACATGACAATAAATCATATTAAAATAAAAAAAATTACCTTATAAACATCACCATGTGATTTATACTTCATAAATTTAGGCATAAGGACTCAAACACTTCTCTACAAATAACCCACTCAAAATTGCCAGAACACTAAAAAACCTAGTCATGAACAACTTGATCTTAACACCTTAAATAAAAATTATAATGACCATTTATAATGTAAAAATATACTTTGAAATATATAAACCACTATTAAATACAAAAATCACAAGGTATAATGTCAAATATTGGTCTTGCTAAGCAATATTTTGACCTCAGTACACACAATCAAACTAAAACCAGTCAAGCCATTTTGGATTCAACATTTCAACCACTTTAAATTAATATAAAACATTATTAAAAGCATGTATAAGACATATAAGTCCCAAAAAATAACACCATGTGAATTATATACTTCAACTTAGGGCATAAACCATCAAACTCATAACTATAACTTGCTTACCCAGAACTGTAAGTTTACCTTAAAGCACAATCATGATGACATTTTCCTTTAACACCTATTTGAATACTTTCAAAGAATTCTGATGCATGTAGATGATCTTATGGGATAATTATATAATTAATAAATATAAATATAATATAGTCAAATGGCAAATATTTGTCTTGAAGATCAATCTTATGATCCTATATCTCAATGTCTTATTTAAACGAGATAGGCCAACTTATGAGAATTTTTTTAACTATAATCACTGACCTCCAAAAATTATACCAAACATTAAAATGTCTTACAAGTCTTGAACAACATCTCCATGTACTTGGTTTCATCACTATTTCATGATAACACATCCCTAATCATCTTCTCACTACTACCTGGGTTTCTCATTATTTGCATCATTAGGCAACGACTAACTAACTTAGATGACTAATTTAGCACATTTTAGGGATAAAATATATACATAAACCTTCATGGAAATGAAATAAGAGTCTAAAAATTCATCTTCTATCCATTTTTATATTTTGACTTGGTCAACTGTAACTATTGCAATAAATATTTGAGAAATGTACATTTTCCTATAGGGTTTACTCACACACTTGACAATTAAATCACACATAGAGGTTCATGGGAGAGTTGAATACAACATAAAATATATTTTCTAGTCATTTTAGACCATTTTGGGCTATTTTGAACAAGATCTTTCACATTGGGTCCTTTTTAGGGTTTTAGAGTGATTTAACATAGGTTTTAGTATTAACAATTATTCATAAAGGATTACCCCTTAAATCTGAAACCAATGCCTATATATATTATATAGGACCATTAAAAATCTCTAATTACTATCTTAGGTTCCCATATAGAGGTTACACATGCCAATGAACACCTGAAAGTCCTTCTCAGGTTTGCATACTTTCATTTTGTGTACTTAAGAGACCTTAAAACCACTTTTCATATATTTTCTTAAAAAAAATGGCCTCAAACTTTGTGAAAATTCTTGAAATAATATATAATACCTATATCCAAGGTCACATATTAAAAATTATAGTTAAAACTAATCATGACCCCTCATTAGGACATACACTCTCTCTTTGCTCTTAAAACCTTGACTTGAAAATCACTTTAGGACTTGAAACTAACCTTCATGCCTCTTTCCATGTTATCTCCACATAAATCAAATAATAAATAAACCTATCTCATGATAACACAATGCCATACATCCTTCATATGTCTTGACGATAGATCATGATGTTTTATTAGGCTAGGCAAGGTCTAGAAATGGTCTAGTTACAAACTTGATTTATAGGTCCTACCCGTGTAGGCTTACATTGAGCCTCTAATGAGTGCTTAAATGGTCCATATACATGATAAATCAGCCTCATATAACCACTAATGATTGTGTGCACTCATTTCACCCAGCCATCATACTCATACCTTCTCACAATGTCTCTTCATTCTATGACTAGTGCCATGACTAGGATTCTTAAGCACTTTAAACTTGAAAAATGACCTTGAAAAACTTATAAAATTATATGAATTTCACTTAAATTATCACACAATGCCAAAAAACCTCTTACAATCTTGTGCTTACTCACTTCTCCAAACTCCACTATACACACCTTCTCACAGGGTCTAGACTAGGATTCTCAAGACACTTTATACTCAAGAAATATTACTCAAACATGATTAAATCAATGATATCAAACAAGAAAACTCTTCAAAAAAAATGTCACACCACTAAAATAATCTCTCATGACCTCATGTAGACTTAGATCCTTGACATCAACTTTGACATCAACCAATAAAAGAATCATTAGGTTGCCTTTAAATTCTCTCTCAACAGAAGAGACATTACGTTGCCTTCAAATTCTCTCTTATCATATGGATTAATTATCACATAAAGTACACAAGCTCATGCCTCATATAAAAATCACCATGAATCTTCATCAATTTCACCTTAACATCAATGATAACACTTCTCAATAGTATCTTGCTAAATTTAGAAGAAGCCAACTTAGAAATCAATGAAGTTATTGAAGACATCTAGAGCACATACTTGAAAGGTAAATAGGGGTCAACATCATGCATATCAAACCATTTTATAATTAAATTAACATAAATAAATAACAAAAATGAAAAATAAAAAAATAGAAAAAATATAAAAATAGAAATAAATTCGTCCAAAGGTGAAAACCATCTCTATGGTGCCTTCAACAAGTACAATATGAAAACAAGTTTCTAAAATAATTTGTAAAATAATAAGTTGTCCACAAGTACCTTACACTCAGGGAAAATCCCATCCTATTTCAATCATATGCATTTTAAATTGTCCCTCCATACTTACACATTATATTCCTATCTAAATCCATCCTACACTCATCCTCAACCATCCTTAACCATCATACATATAAAAAATACATCCTTACCCATCCTAAAATATCCTAAAACATCCTTAACCATCATACACTTATACAATACTATACTTACCCATCCTAAACTATCCTAAAACATCCTTAACCATCCTAATCCTATACTTACCCATCCTAAACTATCTTAAAGCATACCTAACCATCCTAAGCATATAATTACCCATATTATGCCTATCTAAATCCATCCTACACTCATCCTCAACCATCCTAAACCATCCTTAAATACCCTTACCTATCCAAACCCATCCTTATCGATTTAATCCAAAACCTTTTAAAAACCATCTTTACCCATTTAATCCCAAAGGTAATACAACCCATACTTATTAATCCAATCTTTCCCATCATATAACCATCCTTATTCACCTTTTGACCTTGATAAGGAAGTGAAAGCATCTTGAGACATGTTTTTAGAAACATCTTGGTGTATCCTTGTAATGCTATTTTAATTACTAAGAACTTGGTTCTTACGTCACATGTTCTTTGAAGTTATCATATTAATTCCCATCCATTCCTTTTCATCCATACTCCATCCATAATGTATTACTTTCATCCACTACTATTCCCTTCCTTGGTGCTAGAAAATGTTTTCCCTTTGTCAATAACCCTTGTATATACATATATAAATCCACAAAAAAACCAAAAACATCATAAAATAAAAAAACATTAGAAAATCTAATAAAATACAAAAAGTTAAAAAAACAATAAAAATCCCTTGTTCTTAGTTATGTATCCGAGTCATCCCTTATATGGATTACTCATTGGATGGTTCAACATTGTCAAAAATATCATATGCCAAAAGTTATAATCTAACCAAGGACATATAAAAATCCTTTTTCTTACTTATTTGTATATTCATTTGCTTACACATTTTTCTAGTCATTTACATTTTAAAAGTCACTTGATTTATTATTTGTAAATTCATTTAATTTATTTATTACTTTACTTTCGTAGTGTTTGTTTCTTCCTTGTTTATTTTAATTACATGGTTTTCATTGTTGCAAACATTTTTTTATCTTTATTTTAATTGTTAATTTATGTGTTTAAATAAATATGTACATTAAAAATGGTGTTATTATGATCTTTCGTATCATGATGCACCAAGTCTTGCACTTGTGACTCAATCAATCCTTATGCATATAACACAATAAACATCATAGTTTTTCTATACCATTGATGCATATTGTCTTATGCTATATCAAATAAATGTTTCTCAACTATTATTAGTTGTTAATGTTGGAATTATTTTTAGAGATAAAAATCAAAACACATAAAAATAAGTAACTATCAAACCATCTAACATTCTTAAATGGAGCATTTGTGTGTCATCTCAAATAAAACCATTATGGTATAATCCTAGGAGGACCTATGATGTGATGAGAAGACTAATCCATAAAAAATGCTTTGAGGCTATATTTAAAATTGTCTCTTACATGAAAATTTAAAATGGAAACTATGGTAATTATTCCATGTTAACTATCCATCTCAAACACACTAATTAACATTCACAATCGCATCAACAAGCACTTTAATTTATTAAACAACATTCTTCTTATCTACCATAAAATTTACAAAGAAATTTACACTTTTTTTAATGAATTATCCTAGAAAAAAATGGAATATGTGTTCATGGTTGCATTCTCCTTTTTTAGACCTTCATTTTGGAAAAAATGAGAGCTCAAATGGAGTTCCAAGTCAAAAATTATGCCCTATGGAAGTTGGTCACTCCATTTTATAATGAATTCACCACTACCTTAAATAAAATAGCCATTATCCAAACCAAATTTTACATTATGATAATTTTGAAATCCTTTTTATCATATAATTCACCACTGTCTTCAATGAATTCATAATTATCCATGCCAAATTTACCATTTTGAGAATTATGAAATTGTTTTCTCACCAAATTAACCATTGTCTTCAATGAATTTGCCATTATCCATTCTAGATTTTCCATTCTTAGAATTATGAAATTGGTTTCCCATCTAATTCACCACTATGTTTAAAAAATTCACCATATTATTTACCAATTTTTCCATTATGAGAATAATAAATTCATTTTCCTCTCCTTTTCTAATTATTTAACTACACAAAACCAAATTTATTTCCCTATACATCCCATATTTCCCTCTATATTCCATCCATAAATTGAATCCATGTTATCCATCATCACTACTCCATGTAGTTAATTAAATTATTTATTTATGCTTACACATCAATGATCCATAATCATTTCTTACTCTTTCCATTTAATCTCATGCACTTGTCGATATCCATTCTTTCTCCATAAATCCATCACTCTCTCACTCACTCAATTAATAAATTAGTCAACCAATACAATCTCATAGCTTTTAAATGGGATATATCATTCCCACATCCATTCCTATGAACCCTGATTCATGGAGAACCTCATATCATGTAGCTTATCTCAGGATATATCAAAAACCAATCCCCTCTTTACATATATCATTGCTTGGACAAAATAAATCTATCATCACAACACATCACAATATTAAATCATTAGCTTAAGTGGGTTAATAAAATCCATGGGCCAATCTTATATTCTATCATCACTTTACATCTCTTCCCAATATTAAGATAACTACATCTAGTCAGATATCCCCAAATAGATTATGTCCATGGAAGATTATCTAAGTAACACTTAGAGATATGAGGTCTTTAGGGTTAATTTAACCACCATAATCCATCCAAGTCATTTCATCCACATTTTATACCATCATTTAATTAAAGTGATAAACACATTTATCTTTGCTTGTAACTATCCATCTTTTAAACTTCTATCCACATTGGATAATACATATTTTTCATTTTCTAACTCAAAACTTAACATCGTAGGGACATATTATTTTCACATATGCTTGTGTGACCCATGAGTCATGAACACCATGAAAGCATGTAATTTTCAAATAAGAAATATTATTTTTCCAATTTATTCTCTAGAATTCAGTGGCTAAAGGAAAATCATTTTATACATGTTTTAAATATTTCAAGTGCTTTATTGATTCTAGTAATTCATTTTAGTCACGAATTTAATTATAACCACTTCATCATTTTCCCTTGATTTATTTCAAGCATTCATCCACTTTCCCACATGAAAACTCAAGGGGGAATCATTACATTCATTTTAATTTTTCTAGGGAAACCTTCTTCACAATCATCAACGCTTTACTTTATTATTTATAGATGATATTTTGTGATTATGTAGCACCTCAATCTTGTACACTTAGAAAAATTAAACCTTGGTTGTTCCTCTTGTTTCTACACATGCCTTGCTTCTGTAAGCCTTTCAATTGATCTATCTTGTGCCTCTTGGCCTATATCTTAGTATGATCAAACTTATATTGATGATGGAAACATTCTATCTTGCCTAGAATGCTTAAAATGTACTTATCTAAAACCTCTGCAAGTTATGATCTTGTACCTATTTTGTTACTCCTTAGATAATAACATCTAGGATAGATAGTACCATCAACATTATTGTCCTACCCTGATGTAAGTATCCAGTGACCTAAAGTCATCTAATTTTCAAATGAAACATATTATAATGGTTGGCCTAAGTTCTTTAATGTGAGTTATTTCTCCAAAAGGATTGATATAAATACACGATCAACCCTCATTAATCCATCACCTATGAATACCTAAAAAATAACAAAGAGACCAAGACACTTATCAAAAATTAATCTATCAAACATTAAATTGATCAAAGATTTCCTTTCTATACCAGTCATAGGTAAAACACATCCATAGGTCTGAAGTATTAAAGGAGAAACCCAAGAGCTTGATTTGCCAAGTTATGAGCTAGGTCAATATTGTACTTATTTTACACACATTACATGATTCACATACAAGTTAACATGTAGGGGAGAACTACATCAGTTTGAGGCCCTTTTTGGAGCATTTATAATGTAGGTAGTGTCCTTTGACAATAGTATCATGGGTTTAGATCGACACCATAACACGATAACTAATTTTTCCCCAGGGTCACATTAAATATGAAAAGTTAAGTTTTTACATTTCATAAGGAGTGATAGTCCATGACCCATATTTTAATGTACCAGAGTGAATGTGAAGCCAAACCTATAAGCATCTAGGTGGTCACATCCTATTTCACTAGATATTCCATATAGGACACTATCATCGAAATTAGATAATAACATCGACATAATTATCTAGGATTGATGTAACTATCTAGATATCCAGAGACCCTAGATATGGAATCTAACAATTATTCTAGAATTATCTTCTTGCCTACGTTTAGCATGTCTTAGATTCATAGCTACATTAGCATCAAAATAAGCTAAGTACTTCTATTTTTTGTTATTTATGTATCTAGCATAGTTGTAATTTCCATATTTAGACTATATCATCATAATAAATTTAGTGTATGATTAGATATGATTTTATCATTTAATTGGCCTACTATTGATCTGATTATAACCCTTGTGCCATTTCATTCCTATATTTTTAACCCTAAGCTTAAAATAAAATACATACTCAAAATTTCATTTTAGGGTTAATTATTTAGTAAACCCGACATCTATGAATGTAATTTTTTTTGATCTAGGGATTTCAAACCTCTTAGGGTTCTAACTTGTTGTGATGGGTTTTTAGATCTGAAGCTTTATCCTAGGGTTTTACCTCCTCCAGTCATAAGGGCTTTATGTGAAAATTCTTGAAAATGGATTCTTCATTAATCAAAGCATTTTATTCTCAAAACAAGTTCATTTCAAAATTCCTCAGATGTATTTTCTAATCATACTTTCTTATGAAAAAACCTCTTTTTTCCACCAAGATTCGGTATGGATTTTCAAAATTTTGCAATTTACCATTTTTAATAAATATTAGAATACAAGGTGAATGGTGCACTTATGTTGAAATTATTTTTGTGTTTCATAAAAATAATATTATATTCAAAATCATCTATCAAATATCTAAAAAATATTCCTGATTTATCATAATTATTGATTCTTTATTTGGAATATTCTAGGGTTTACCTGTGAAGCATTCAAAATTATTTGGCCTATATTAGATTCTTACTAGATGAAAATTTAAATTCCACATAGGTTTTTCATAAATATGTTGATATAGACAAAATGTTTTTTCATTTTATTAAAATATTATATGGATTTTCCAAATTTAGAAATTTACTAGTTTTAGTAAATTTAGATCTGCAAGTCGTATATGTACTTTTATTTCCCTTTTTTTTATGCGTTTGTCTCATTTCATATTTTTATAGAAAAACCTATCTCATATTTCAAAAAAGCTCATCCAATAGCCTAAAATTACTATACCATTATTGTAATGATTGATTACTCCTTGGCATTTGTTTCCTTTACTTATCCTATTCTAATATCAAATTTTTAGACATTTCAAATGGATAAAACTGAAGTTTATCCTTCTAAACTAATGAGGGTGATAACTGTAATCCCTCTAACTAGCTTCATACTATCACCCCTTCAAAATAAAAGTTAGATAATCCTATTATGCTAAAAAAGGGTAACCATAAAACCCTCCAAGATCAAATTGACAATATGAGCAAGTTAATAAAAGATTTATAAAAGAAAAACTGATCCCTAAATTCAAAAATCCCTTTATTTCAAAATCATATTTCTATACAAAGAATCCACAATATGCTACTATGAACCATGTATTTACATCTTTGTATAGTAATTATGTGCCTAATAAGAATCAATCTTAGAAGCCAACACCAAGGTCACCTAATGATAATGATCCTAAAAGTGACCAAAATTTTACTAAGAGGGCAAGTGAAATCCTAATGGAAATGATTAAAGATAAAGTGATCAAATTACCTTATCTACATCCTCTAAGGAGATTTAAGTATTATTGCACATATCATAGAATGCATGGGCATCATATTGATCATTATTTTACATTGAATAAAAAAAATAAAAAGTTACAAACATAGTGTTGATCCTATCATTGATGCATCTTCCAAGAAACCCACTCACATTATGAGTGATTCTCCTAAATCAAAAGTGCCGAAATAGAAAAAATGGATACCAAAGGAAAATTTAGAGCAAAAATAGTTGTAAATACCAAATGTTGAGCAAGAAAAGGTTCAAAAAGACAAATCATATCAAAAAAATGATACAAATTTACCTCTCAAAATTGATATTCAACTTTCCAAATAGTGTAGTTTTGGAATGAAATATTTATAAATTTTTGGATGTCATGGTCAAGGAGTGGGAAAACATTCCCAAGGCATCACTCATCCTATTTACACATATGATCATAATGAACATCAAGGCTTGGGATATATTGGAAATACTAATGTGAATAATTCAAATATACATTTTTCAGTTTAAAAAAGCAAGAACCTACAAATTAAAATGAAGTACATAAGGAACAATTCCAAAAAAAAAACAAGAAATACATCAAAAAAATGATTCAAAATAAAAACACTTACAAATGCAATAATTTGAGCAAGAACAAAAGTTGTTAACTCAAATTCAATAAAAGCAAATAAGCAAAATAAAAAGAGGGTTTATAAAAAAAAGAGGTTAAAATTCAAGAGACATTAAAAAAATCTAATGTTCTAAACATGCTACAAAAGGAACAAGTACATAAAGAGAAAAAAGTACCTAAAAGGGGTAATGTCAAATGTGTGCCTTCATATGAAAAAATTACAAATCATTCCTCAAAACATCAAATCATTAAACCTTGCATATATGGAAAGCAATGTCAAAATATCATGCTTGACCCAACTTGTGAATTTAACATATGTACTTGGAAATTCTTTACATATCTGGGATATGGCAATGAACATGTAACTAAAGCTACTATATTTGATCTTTGTGTTGGATCTTTTAAATGTAATGTCACACTTATATCTGAATCGTGATATATTATTCTACATATTAGTCCTTTTTTTGAAAAATATAATGCAAAATTTGGCAAACCATGGTTATTTACAACAAATAAAAACATATTTAAGCCAAATATACCAAAAGTGCATGATACACTTTTTAATTCTACTATGCACGCACATGACACATATGATTCAATAATTGTTATACATTTACCACCCTTGGAAGATTATCATCCTCATCTTGAGATCATTGGATGGATTATAAAATCTCCAAAAACCTCCAAAAATACTAAAAAATTCAAAAAAATTCAAAATAATTTTGGTACCTACATGTTCTGTTGGCTCCTTGAAATCAATGTGTTACTTTCATAGTGATGGACCACATACTCAGTTACTCCTACATACAAATATGCATCACACTTCTACATTGGTTGTGATATAAGAATAGATAGATACATGATACACTCATATTTTAGATGTTAGGCTTTCTTTTTACTCATGTCATATAGACATTGGGGGCATCCGCTTCTTTGATCTTGATACACACAAGTTATATAATTTGATGATCACTCTACACTATCATGTTTGAGCTTATATATGCACTTACACATACATATTATCCATGATTATATATTACATAAGGTAATTCATATGATATACACTTGACATACTTATCTCTAACACATTGGATCCATGAGACATTATGACATGTTTATGTTGGTTGTTTATACTTTACATTATGCACTTCCTTGAGTGTCTTGTCTTGCTTGTTCAAACATTTGAATATGCTCCTTTGCTTCAGCGCCTATGCCTATGTATGTTTTCTTTGACATTTGCATCATGTCATTATTTATTAGATGGACATTTTAATATGTCATTCTTGATTTCATAAACATTCAACTAAGTCATGTCCCTTCGATTGTGTAGTATTTGAACATGCCCCTTATTTGCGGTCTCTTTAGACCATTGATTGGTGACTTGATTTTGAGTGTTCTTGTGTGTGTGCTTGATTTATTTGTTGAGATTATACTATTATTATCTATACATTTCCATGATCATTATCATGTATCTTAGGCCTACATATGATCACATTGGTTCCATGCGCTTCAATGATACATTTACCTAGAAATGTTCCTTCTATATGCTACATGGTTACATTCAAAGATTTTATAATTGTCTTACCCTTTTTAGGTGAGGTAACTCCAAGTTTCTATTTTTATATCACCTTAAAGGGGGGACATATTAGTGGAGGCATGATTGGGGAGCATGTTCTCCACACATGGCATAATTCTCAGATTCAATGGGGGCATGATTTGGAAGCATGTTCTCCACTCTTATTTAGTATTTGGTACTTGTATTAGTTTATAGATTCAGTGGGGGTGTGTCATATGGACATGGGTTTCACACATTTATAGTTTTTTGATTCAGTGGGGCCATGCCACATGGGCATGAATTCCATATATTCACATTTCTTAGATTCAGTGGGGGCATACTTTGGAAACATGTTCTCCACACCTATTCATTATTCAACATCTCCAATTTACAATGGGGATATGTTTTAGAAACATGTCATTCACATTGGTACTTATATCAATTTTTAAATTTATCCATATGTAGTGGGGGCATGTTTTGGAAGCATGTCCTCCACACTTACACAATTATCTAAATTAACTAAAGCACATTGTTATATGATTCAGATTCATAGTTGTGGTAGAATTCTATACA
Source organism: Torreya grandis (assembly GCA_037957365.1). Taxonomy (NCBI): domain Eukaryota; kingdom Viridiplantae; phylum Streptophyta; class Pinopsida; order Cupressales; family Taxaceae; genus Torreya; species Torreya grandis. The sequence goes on along the minus strand of JARHVA010002437.1, from coordinate 1,726,502 downwards.
CTGATACTATTATTATACAAAAATTTAGCATGAGACATTTATAAGGTGCATATACTATGCAACATGTGCCTAATATTAAAAAATATAAATCAATTTTAGATTCCAAAACCATTACACGTACTAATACCCCACATACTTTTATAGACCATATTGAGCTAATCTACTACAATAATTAGTTTACCTTTTGGTATGGTTGAGGTGATAAAATAACTCAATCTTTTCAAGTTTTTAGGTTGGAATTGATCATCCAACCTCACTAGGTTATACGTATCATTGATTTACATGGTTGAGTTAATCCCAACTACCAGGTGGTAACTCACTTTTGCTCTAAATTTGGGGGCATGTGCCTTCTAATACCTCTCTCTCTATCTCCTTGGATATATGTGTAGATACTAGAAATATGCACACTATGATTTTAAAGGTCATAATCCTCTTTACAATTTTAGGACGCCCTTGGGAGAATCCACCTTCCAACCCCTAACTAACCCAACCCATAGTTAGTTTGACCTAACTAACCTAGCCTATCCACCTTTTTACCTTCAGCCATGACCAACGATGGTTAAGATGAGCCATGATGGTGAGGTTGCACCACCTAGACTTTTAGCATGCAAGCCACATGCAAACCACCACATTGATTTTCTAAATATAAATTATCTAAGTCTTGTTATGAGCCTTTGCATGGATAGTTTATATTTATATGACCTAGTTACACCTTCACTTCAACCTCTTGCTTGTGCCTATAAGAGAGAGAGGCCTAGGAGGCCAAATCCATCATCAATTATTATCAAGATATTTGTGTATCTAGAATCTCTTTTTATAGGTTAATCATCTTCAAGCATTTCAATAATATAGTAACCATACTAGGGAGCTAGCTTGCTACCATCTCTCCATCAAGTTATCCAAATACCATTACTCTATCAAAATCATGACCAACTTCTACAATGAGCAATCCATCTCAACCATCCACCCAACCAACTTTTGGTAAAACAAGTATTTATTTTCTAGTATTCACTTATTGTATTTTCATTTCAAGATCAATCTAGCCCTTACTCACCTCTCCAAACTTACCTTCTAAATCTTGTTAATCAACAATGCCAACCTAATTCCACTAATAGGCAATCAATGATGATTACTTAACCAGTGACAATTAGTCTCAATTGATGATGATTAGACAACCAAAGATGGTTCCTCCAACTGGCGATGGTCACCTTGACCACTGATGATTCAATTTTAGGCAAATTTCTAGCAAGATCCTTTCACCTATCTACACCTAACCAAATCTAATTTTCTATGTCTCTCCCTATTTACAGACCCTTGAATAATTTTATAGAATAAACCCCAACCATTTATCATAGGTATTGACCTAACTTTGTTATATTTAATGTTTTGGCATATCTTTCTTTAACAATCACTTCTTGTATAATCAGTTTTAGTAATCTTATTTAATTGATGCAATTACTTTTTACTCTATTTTATAAAATTAATTGTTTAAAACATGTGGATTGATATCCCTAAGGAAGCTCTCGCTTTCAAGATATATATATCATTAGGTAGTCCACCCAACTATTTATCTAACAAAAAAGTTTACATTAGTGCATTCTTATCTGCAGGTCTTCATCCCAAGCCAAAGAGGAGCTCTTCATAATCTTCTAATTCAATACACACACAAACAAATAGGTTTTTCTACCACACTCATACTATGTTTCTTTTTTCTCTTCCATAGAATTAAAGTGAAAATTTACATGAAACATTCTGGCATGTCTGGTGGGACATAAAGTCTTTACTCATGTTTTTCTTTGCATTTGTATGCTCTTTTCTCTATCTATCCTCATAATTGAAATTAAAATTTATTTTGGGCTTAAAATCAACTGCATCCATTTCTTGCTTTTAACATTAGTTCACTTTGAATTAAAGCATAATATATTATCATAGCACCACTTTTATTACACACACTAGCCAAACCACTCTCATTAATCAAACATCAAAACAATTTGAGACAAGGCCTGACTAGGAGTTTATCACCTAGAGATCACCTTACCCTTTCTCGAAAATCCTACTTGTTGGTCATTACCAAGGGGAGAACCAACTTAACTCTCTAATTAAGTATAAACTATGGATATCATTATATATTGGATAAGCACCTGACACCCTTATCATTGCAATGTGTGAAGTGAGGGGGTAGGCCCCAATACCAAGACATGTATTGATTCCAATATAGATTTTTTTGAGCACCTAAACAACTTGAAACCAACCATAGATTGCTTTTATAGTACTTGATCTACAAGCCAACTTCTATCACACATTCTCATAAACTAAGGCATAAGCCAAAAGTGAGATTACAACTAACCTATAGGCTGAACATACTTTATAGTGTGTGTCTTGATTGCCTTGATAATTTTCTTGTCTTCTTTATATTTGAGTGGTGAGTTTATTCTTGTTTTCTTTCTCCATTTTCTTGTATGGTTCTAACTTGCCAACAATAAAAAGACTTAGTAAGAGAAGAACCCATAACTCAAATCAACCTCTTATACCTCCTCATCTATGGAGTACATCTCTAAGGTAGAATACTCACCTCATCCATTAGGAAGCCTTAATTTTACTTAGGTATTTTCCTAAGGAGACATGGACTTTACCACTTTTTTCGACAAAAATCCAGTTTCCATCCAACACTACCTTAACACCTCCCATCACCATGTCCCAGTTCTAACTCCACCTTAGGATCCTCCTTATGGCATGCCATCCCACCTTATGAGGGGTATACCTATTTTCATGGTCACCACCCAACCTTCAACTACCTAGGCATCTTCATCTACTAACCCCTTTGATGCCACAACTAAAAACTAGCCTATCCAACCAACCGCTACCCTTACACCTTCTATCGCTACCAATGACTCCACCACCTTAAGAACAAACCTACCATTAACCCATCATTCTCCACTTATTGCTAGAGCACCTACCACAAACACTACCAACCTTCCTTCTCTCAACTATAACCCATTAGTCAATACCCCTTTACCAAGCTTAGGGGTATCTATCCCTTCTACTTCACCACCTACTAGCATGAAGGTCACTACCCCTTCTTTCATTACCAACCCAACTACCATTCATGCCCAATCCATAGGGATTCCTCAATAGGTACCCATTGCACCTAATCTAGGATACATTCCTAACCCACAAAGGTATGTACCCACTACTCTACCACCATCATTCACCTATCCTTATATACCAACTACCCAACCTTTAGCATCCACATTCCAAAATGTGATAACCTCTCAACCACCAAATAATTACTAATATGTTACCCAATCTCAACTATAATATCCACCTTACAACCCTCTTGGTCCAACACCTTAAATTGACCTAATGAAGATTCTCATGGACAAGATGATAAAGCTTGAGTCATCCATTTCAGGGGCTCATAACATCCTATCCTATGATCAGATTTATAATGAACCTATTCATCCCTTTGTCTCTATCAGACCTTACCCTCCTCAATGAAAGCTTCTAAAATTTACCAAATTTTAGAGCAAAGAGGATCCCCAAAAACACCTTAGGAATTTTAGGCATGCATGTTACATGATTTATTATGATGATGCCCTTCTCCATCAAACCTTCCCCATGTCTTTATCTAGCTTAACACTTGACTGGTATAGTGCCCTTACCAGGAATTCAATCTTTTCTTTCACCCAACTAGCTCAGGTCTTCTTGGATCAATTTACCATTAACATTTCCAAGAAGGTCTATATCACTAATATTTATTCTATCAGATAATTCAATGATGAATCCATTACCGATTTCATTGCCCATTAGAGAATCTTGATTGATCAGCTTTCATTTTCCTTGCCTCAACCTAAACTTACAGAGTTTTTTGCTCAAACCTGTGCCAAATATATATCTTCTACACTACATGTCTAAAGCTTCAAAACTTTTGATGAAGCTTTTACCATGGCACATAAGCTAGAAAACTAGGCCATAGACAAGGGGAAATTAAAGTTACAAAATAGAGACTCTACCTTCAAGACCAATGAAACATCATCCTCCAAACCAAGCAACTAAGTCAACACTAGAACCAAGAGCAAGGGAACTGCGAATGCAGTTGTCCTTAAAACTACCCCTCTACCCAATGTTAATCATAAAAATTCACCCATTAACTTCAACCAAAAACAAAAAACCCAAACTAAAGCAACAAAAAATAGTTCACTCTACTTGGAGAATATTATGCCTCAATTCTGGAGAAACTACTAAAAGCTAACCTCATACAACTTCCCCCCATCAAACCTCCTTAGAATTTTGATTCTTCTCATCCAGCACCTACTTGGTAAATGAGAATGACCTTTTTCCTTTTTATTAGGTAATTGGACATGATGTCATTAGATGTAATACTTTTAATAATGTTGTTCAGAGCCTTATTGACAAGGGGGAACTCCTGTTGGATAATCCCAATACCCCTCAAAATCAAGCTTTTGATATCTTCAAGAAGCCTTTTCCCAACCATGCCCCTACCAAAGCCAAGGACACACAAGCTGAATGTTCTCATGATGCTCACATGGTCAATACAATCCTTAATACACTTATCAATGGGGAACCTACCATCTAACCTCCTTACTTCTCCCCCACTTCACCCACTTAAGTGGTGGAGTCACTTTTCCTTCCTTCGATGACCCAAATTGAGGAGGTTCCTTTTTCATTAGCTTCATTCATAGAGGCTTTAGAATCATCAAAGACCCCTTTAAGTAACCTATTTGAACAAATAGCCATTCCCAATCAACCATCTCCCCTAACTGTAGGACAAACCACAACTATGGACATTATGCCCAGGGGAGTGACCTTTTCATAAACACCCATCATGGAGTAACCACCCAGTCCAAACTTATATCTATTGCTTGAGGAAATAGATGAGGCTACCAACCCTCCTCCTCAACCCATAGGTGTATCCTTGACACCCACTACCTAGGAAGCCAGACCAATATACAAACCTTTTTCCAAACTCATTCAAAAGTTAGGTATGGTCACAAAATCGGACATGGATCAAACCACTTTTTGGCAATAGTTAGGGATTCCTTACATTAACAAACCAAAACCTTTTGACATGATTTTAACCAACCGAACCATCATTTTTACACTTCTTAACTTAATTAGAACTTCTACCAACCCCTTACCTTCTTAGTAAACCAAAACATCCACCTCTCTAACAATCACACCACCAACCAAACCTTCCAAAAATCTTGGTGCCTTCACTACATGAAACTTGGTTCACCCATCCTTAAAAGTAGAATTAACCCCATTCATTCTTATACCCAAGCCTCAACCCAAACCAACCAAAGGGGGGAAATCTTTGAAAAGATGCATGGCTAAGATTCTACCTCCCTCTACCTTGCCCTCTATATTACAGCCTCACCCCTCAACTTGGCCTAAAAAGTAAGTTCCTTTTAACATATGTCATCCACCATTGTTTGTTACACCAACCCACCTACTATTTGATGTGCCTATCCTTCTTAGATTAACAAAAACTAGACTATCAACCTTGAACACCTCAACAACCAACATACCCAAATGAAAACCATTGACCATAAACACCACCTTACCCAAACCCTCTCTCACCAAACTGATTACTACCAACATGCCCATATTCCCAACCAAAACCACAACCTCTAGACCTTCCCAACCTCTAATAGGATCATATACGACCATTATTCAAATATTATTACAAACGTCCTACCTCACATTACCTCCTATCAAACCTTTCAATCCTCTTGGTTCAAAGCCAGCTTGGTACAATGACCATCACATCTATTCCTACCATAGGACACCCATGCATGACATGAAGAATTTCAAAGCGCTCCAGGCCATTATCCATCAGCTTTATGATGAGGATGATATTTTATTAGATGAACTTCCATAGACTCCACCAATGCACCCAATGGCTATTTTCTAACATATTCCTAATCCTCCACTCTCACCTTAGAATGAGCAGAATCTACCCAAACCCCTATCACACCTTTCCCCTCTATCCATACCATTAATGTGGTCACACAATCACAACAAAAGGATAAAAGGAAGGTTGAGGTGTCCATTCCATGGACATACCCCTAAAATCATCCTAAATCAAACCCAATCTGAACCTCTACATCTTCATCTAAACCCAAAGTTACCATATTAGGCACCTTTAAGGCTAACCCCTTTGAATCCATCATGAGGATCATTCTTAAGCAACTTCACCAAAATCTAGATAAGATGATCCTCTATGAGCTTATTTACACCTCACCCCACCATCGTCAAGCCATAATAGAGGCTATGCAAGCTATTAAGGTCAGACCAGGAGATTATTGACCTATATAGACCTTCAAAGGTAATCTCCAACTCTCCACCCTTATTAATTTCAAGGACCCAGAGATTCCCTCTATCCACCCTAAGGATTGAAATCCTCCTCTCTTTATTACTACCCACATCAACCAAACCTATGCGAAATGGGTTATGATCAATGGGAGAGCTAACATCAACATCATCTCTTTCCATGCCTATGAGCAACTCAAATTATCAGACAATGTCATGTCCCAAACTTTAATTATGCTTTGAACCTTTAATGACACCATGATCACTACCTTGGGAACCATTATCCTCCATATTTGGCTCAGACCATGCACACTCCCTAGACTTTTCTATGTGGTCGAAGATGAATTCTAGTATAATGTTTTATTAGGGAGACCTTGGATCCATGTTATGATTTACATACCTTCTACCCTTCACTATTGTGTCAAATTAAAGCACAAAGGTTAGGTTATTACCATACAAGCTGATCTAAGCCTTTTTATAGCATGCAACATGACCTACCGACTTAATGACATCCTCCTACCTTTGATAAAACCACCCTAAGCATTCATCACCAAGTCGTCAACCACAAAAAATGAAGTCATTGCTTCACCTTCCACAGAGGCATCTATCAGTTCATCTATTCCTACAGAACAAATACCCACCACTAATCCCTTATAATCTACCTTTTAATGCCTTACCCCTAATAATATCATCTCTTTACCCTTAATGCTTTCCCTACTCCCCAAGAGTATGGGAAACCCAACCACCACCTAGGTTATGACCCCAACATTGGAGCTATTATTCCCTTGGGGCCTCTGAGCTATCAAACCCATTTTATCTATAGGGGAATTGATAAGCTGCTCAATGCTATTGCCACCCTCTCTTCACCATAACCATTCACCTCTACATTCTCTTACTTGGACAACCTAGACTTCATAAAAGTATACCTCCATAGGTGTGCCTGGAAAGTATTTGGATTAGTATGATATGAGAATAGACCACACACATTGATCTAGATTGAGACCTAAAAGCCTCATGAGATGCATGACTTTGGATTCATTCTACCTAATAAGAAGAAAACAAAAACCTAACACTACCACTATTGTAAAAGAGACCCCTTCCTTGCTATCACCCCCTCCAATTGAGTTTGAAGATGAGGACATCATCCCACCTAATTCTTTTTGTGTCAAGATTATTACCCTTAACCCCCAAAATTTTCAAAAGGAAGGGGTGCCAGTATCCATACCTTTGATCCATCCTAAACTGGTGGGAGAAGACTCTCCTACCATTAACATTATCTAGTGCCAGGGTGAAGATTCTATTCTCACCTACCTTGGTGCACCTAATTCCTCCATCCACAAATATTTACCTTTGGAGACCTCAACCATGTTAAATAAATCCACTATGAATATTGACATAGGTAATTTAGGTAAACCTCATATTATAAAACTAGGCCAATAACTCACCCCTGATGAACTTTAGAACTTCTCTACCTTCCTCTAGGACCACAACATTGAATTCACCTAGTCATATGCTGACATGCCTAATATTGACCCAACCATTGCCACCCGTAACATTATAACCAATCAAGATGCCAAGCTTGTCAGACAAAAACTTTGATGAATGCATCCTTGCATAGCCCTTATTATCAAAGAATATCTCAAATGCCTCCTCTCTATCAACTTCATTTAACCCATTAATTATCCCTAGTGGGTTTCAAACATCGTGCTTATCACTAAAGCCACAGGGGGATTATGTATCTATGTAGAATTTCATGACCTCAACCTTGCCTACCCAAAGGATGAATTTCCTCTACCTAGCATTGACCAACTTGTTGATCTTACAATATGCCATAAGATGTTGTCACTCATGGACATATTCTCAAGTTATAATCAAATTTTTATTTCCCTTAAAGATCAACACAAAACTACCTTTATCATGCCATGGGGGACTTTTTATTATAGGGTCATGCCCTTTAGTCTTAAGAATGCTAGCGTAACCTACCAACATGTTATGATCTACATTTTCCATGACCATATCCATATAATCATCGAGGACTACATGGATGACCTTCTTGGGAAATCCAAACTTTATAAGGACCACTTAGCTATTCTCAAGATTATCTTTGAGCAACTTATCTATTACCTTGTCTACCTCAATCCTAAAAAATATATTTTTTGGGTCTTGTCAGGCAAACTCCTTTGATTCATCATTTACCTTCAAGGAATTGAGGTTGATCTAGCTAAGATCAAAGCCATCCTCAAGATGCTACCTCTGATCAATCTTAACCAACTCCACAGTTTGTAGGGGAAGATCTAATCCATTCACTACTTCATTTCTCAGCTCTCATATTAATGTCAACCCTTCCATCACCTCTTAAAAAAGGATATCTCTTTCAAGTGGAATGTCGATTGTCAAAAGGCCTTTGATTCACTTAAAGAGTATCTTTTATCTCCAACTATCCTCACACTCCCTAAGGATGACCAAACTTTCTACATTTATATCTCTACGACTAACCATTCCTTAGGGTTAATGCTTGCACATCAAGATGAACAACATAAAGAAAAAGTGATCTATTACATAAACCACACCCTTATAGACTACAAAACTTGGTATACACATATCGATAAACTATGCCTAGCCCTAGTCTTCATGGCCACCAAGCTTTGCCCCTACCTTCTTAACCACAAAAATTTCATCATAACCAATACCAACCTACTCAAGTACATGCACTCTAAGCCATACCAGAACCAATGTATGGCCAAGTGGCTCATGATTTTAGCTTAGTTTGACCTTGAGTTCCTATAATATATGTTAATTAAAGGGCAAGTCAAAACTGACCAAATGGCCAATGCACCCATATCGAGAAACCAACCTCTTCCTCTTAAATTTCTAAATGAGTCCATCGTAAACCTATCCCAAGCAGACTTCACCAATCAGATAACCATGTTCTTTGATGGTTCCAAATCTCAATGTTATGGGTGAGATAGTATCATTCTTATCCCCTTTATCGGTGAACCACTTCCTTTATCTTCTAAACTCAAATTTGAATCTACCAATAATGTGGTCAAATATGAATCCCTCATAATAGGTCTCCAAACCGCACTAACCTTGGGAGTGTAAACAATCAAAATATTTGATGACTCCCAACTTATGGTCAATCAAGTCAATGGCATCTACTTGTGTAAGAATGATATTTTGTAATTATATAGATAATTAGTTGCATAAATATTGACATCATTTGAACACTACCATATTCAAACCACCCCATGATATACCAATAAGTTTGTCGACACCATGGCTTCTCTTGCTTCCCAGATCCCATCAACACCATGAAACTCTAAGCTATCAGTCATTGTCCATCACCTCACTGAACCTTCTTATTCAAGATATGCACTCCAACCATATTTAATGTGGAAGAAATATAGCCTAACCTTTGGTATCAACAAACTTTTAACTACCTAAACATTGGCATAGTTTCATCTAGCCTCTCTTGGAATGCCCATTGAACATTTATTTAGATCACCTCTCATTACACCATTATAAGAGGGATCCTCTATAAATGTAGTTTTGATGGCCTCCTGTTCTATTGCCTCCATGGTCTAGAAGCCTCTCATGCCATAAAGGAAATGCATGATGGTATATGTGTGGGTCACTTTAGTAGACTCACTATGGCTAAGCGCATCCTCTACCTAGGCTATTAATGGCCTACACTTAACCAAGACTATTGTGATTATGGCATAATTTTGTGCCAAGTGTCAACAACATGCTAATTTGCATCACCCATATAATAATAGCCTTTGAGTTTCCACTAACTTCTAGCCTTTTCACAATGGAGTATAGATCTTATTGGTGAAATTAATCTCCACTCTTCATAGAGACATGACTCTATCATCACTATGACTAAATATTTCACCAAATGGGTGGAGGCTATTCCTCTTGTCTTGACAAAAGCTAAAAAGATTATCAAATTTATCACCCATCATATCATCTACCACTTTGGTGTTCCCCATAAGATCATCACTAATAATGGAAAATCCTTAAAAAATAAAAAAATTTAAGGCCTTTATGATGTATTTGGTATAAAACTTAGTTTTTCATCACCCTATCACCCATAAGCAAATAGATAAGTAGAGGCCTCTAACAAAAACCTTAACAACATGCTTACCAAAATGGTCAATGCCATAGGTCAGGATTGGCACATGCACATCCATTTCACCTTATAGGCATATAGTACAAGCATTTAAACCCCTACAAGTGCTACACCTTTTTCCCTCATGTTTGGAATTGAAGCTGTTATTGACAATTTTGACCCTATAGGTCAAATTATCACCTCTACCATTCAAAACTTTGCATATCATGCTAGTCTATCTTGTGAGTTAGTTATTGGTCTTGAAAAGTCCTTGAAATACTGCATGAATAATAGGCCTTTTTGAGGCATTCACTTTGGATTTCAGAGGATTTTTTTTAGAAAAGCATCATGGAAGTTTCTTTGGGTCCTTAAATGCTCCATTTCAGAAAAATTCTAAAGGAATTGTTCAAGTCCAAATGGTCACTTTTTTTCGAGAGAAACATCCTTTGCAAAAAACTTGAAGACCTAATTTACTTCAAAAATTTTATCCAAAGGAATTTTTCAAGGTGAAAAAGACAAAAAATCCATAAGAAAAGGTCCTTGTCAAAAATCCCAAAGGGCATTTTCATAAAGCCGAAGAGGCATTTACATGAATTCCTTCAGACAAATTGTCTGAAGGAAAAGTGCATAAAGAGAAAAGCTTTATAAAAATTATTTGAAGGGAAAGTCTGAAGGAAAGAAAGAAACAATTCTTTTAGGAGAATTTCTTGAAAGAAAGAAAAGTCCAAGAGTGAAGTTGTAGACATTTCATCTAAAGAAAAGGCCAAAAGAAATAAAAGCTAAGAGGAGGACTTTACAAAGAGCCCAAACAAAAAACCCAAATTAATCGGCTAAAACAAATAAGGTTAAAGGAAATATAAAGTTATCTAGTGCAAATCTAAAGGACCAATTATTCAGGATAAGTGGCATAAGCATATTCATCTAGTGGGATTTCAATAGCCAATTAGCAGAAGATAATGAGGGCTTCTCATTTTGACTCTGATGATGTTATCTATAACTCACATTCAGAGCATGCAAAGTGGTCCAAGAAAGATAAGACTATAGTAAGGAGCACACTAAGTTTTTAATGTAATAATAAAATTATTTAGACTTGGAAAAGATATGCATCTGCCTTTAAGTATGCCTCTCTCAGTTCCAAAAGGGAGACTTAAATTCATGAAGGGATCAAAGAGTTTAACATTGGATGGATATACAAGGAGAGCTTAACATAGAATTTCATGCATACACTCTTGTTTATCTTGTTAATCAAACCCTTTTGAAACATTTCCAACTCAGCTTCAAGTGGAGTTTTCTCTTTGAAGATTGGCATAACATTATACATGGAGAGAATTGAATTACCAAAGATCCATGCATGTTTGATGAATTTTAAAGAATTTAATCTTTAATTTAAGTAATGATTATGAAATGGGCTCACCATCCTTTTCAATTCCAAGGAGATTTTCATACAAAACATAAGACAAAAAGATATTATTTGAAGGCTTAGTTATCTTGGCATAGTTGGAGTTGGACTTGGGGTGATGTGGGAGTTGATCTCCTCTTCTATTTTTAGCAGAAATCTATTGGATTTTGTATGTTTTTTCTATATAAGTTAGTTTTTTCAACCATTTTAAGGATCCCTCTCTTGGCAAGATCAAACTCTACCAAAATTTAATTTTTGTAACCTTTTCAGATAAATAGGACTATTTTTAGATTATAAGATGCTCGTATAGTGTATTTATGTCAGTGATTTGCATATGTGATAGAATTTTCTTCCTTATCAAGTCTTGAATCTTACCTAGTTACTAGTTGATCAGATTATATAGGTCATGTTCTATGTTTGATGTCTTTAGATGAAGTTACAATAGAAGTAAGTCACTGTTAGTACCTTGAACCAGGCCTATTCCCTCATTTCCCTTAAGCTTTGATCACTAGATAGAACCTTTTCATGAAATACTGATGCATATGAGTTAATTAGAATTGAAAATTTAGTCTTTTTCTTATCTAATCAGTGTTTTTAAGAGCTTAAATCAAGTGGATGAACCAAAATTTAGGTGTATCACCATGATTAGATAGGTTTTTTCCTTCAATTTTCTTTCTTCCTTTTTCTTAGTAGTTTGTAGCATGGAGTAGAGATCCTAATTGATACACCAAATGGAGCTAGCCCTTAAAATCTAGAGATTCAATCCACTGATTAGGCCCCCCACAACCTAGGATTATTTCCATGTTTCAACAAATTGTGAAGCCTTGAAACTACCTTCACAAGGGTGTGGGTATGATTGACAATAGTTTTTGGCATGCTTGATGGGACCTCAAATAAATTATTTGCATATCTGAAGAAGTTTGAAGCTGAGGAGAAGTAGTTACAATAGAAGAGAATATTCATCTTCATCACAAACTAAAGATTCTTTAGGTTGCAAGGTTCATAACACCACTTAGGCAATACTTTTATGCCAAAGGTTACCACAAGGTTAGCTAGTAAAGGTATTCCTTTTAAATTTATATCATATAAGAGATCAAGGTTTAGGAGGGCAAATCTATATCCTCAAAATAAAAATTTATTCCTTGGTTATCCTATTATTTTAGGTACTACAATCCCCACTATCCAAATGGCCATTAAAAACTAGGTATTTATTCCATTCAATAGAGGTAGCCCACTAAATCTAGCCCAAATTGATGATATTACTATATTTTCCCTCAAGATCATCCCATTATTCTTAGGAGAAAACCAAACAACCCTTATTGAGCATATCTAAGATGTAGCTAATCTCTGTTTAATCCATAATGTTGTTGAGGATAATGTTGCTATTAGATTGCTTGCTACTTCCTTCAAATAAAAAGAATTGTAGTGGTGTAGAAACCTCCCACTAAACTCCATTTCTACTTGGGATGAATTGGGTGCAGCCTTAGTCAAACAATTTGAGGATAAATCTGATCACCTATCTTTAGTTAGTAATTAATTGCCATAAACAGAGCTCCTCATGAGTTCATGTCTGATTTTAACCTCAGATTCCAAAATACATGGACTAGGATACATGTGTTGATTAGACCATCTCTTGAATATGCATTTTTGTATTATTTAAAAGCCCTTAACTCTAACATTAGTGTGATGCTACAGTCAATGGGTGGTACTACTTTGTCAGATGCTTATGAGGTTGTAATTAGGGTAGAAAATAGTTTGTTACAAGCTAGTAACCTTTATCCAAGTCCTCTAATTCCTATATTCCTATAATTTAATTTTATACCAGCCCCTCAAGTTCTTCAAATTCCTCAAATTCCATCCTTAGCTCTTATTGCATCATCTAAAGCTCAAATTATAGCAAGTATTAGTCAAGCTAGTGAGATAAGAGAGTTGAAAAGATTGTTACAATCCTTTGGGAATGAAATAGTGAAACTAAAGAGACAATAATATCAATCTAATAGGCCCTATCAATAACAAAATTAGACCTCCTATCAACCCTTCAAAGATCAAAGGCCTCCTTATCAAGGTTTTAGAGAGAATAGACCACCTTATCAAACACAAGGATCCATAACTCCAGATAAACCATTTGATTCCCTTGATCCTAATGCTCCATCCACTTCAAAGGCCCTTATTCCCACCCAACCTCAAAATAACTTGATGTCGGATTCAGATTGACAGTCCTCAAATCTCAATGATGCTCAAAACCAAGCCTTGGTATCACAAAACATCACTATGCCATAAATAACACAAGAAGATTTTTATTTTCAAGGAGGTTAGTACCAAGATACAGTTTTGGAATCACAAGGATAGACTCAACAAGTTCAAGGGCAGCCTGATGCCATTAATGTAAATTTGCAAGTGGATGATCATGTTACTTTTACTTAGGGTATTGAAACTAACAATACGAGTGGTTAAGTTGAAGATGTAACTAGATATAAAAGAAGATCCATTGATGAATTAAAGGATGTGAAAAATGTTTAAAGTAATCCTAATGTTGTTTCTAAGAGTACAAAAGAACAACTTGCTACCCCTACAACATAGAAAAATCAAAATATAGAGTTTAGTAAAGTTCATCGAATATCCCTAGTTCATGAGTAGCCAGTTATTCAAAAAGTGCAACCTAAAGTTGGTGGATCTCAGTTCAGTATAGTGGATTAGATGAAGAAGTATAATATTATAATTATTATTTGGTATTCTCTTTCCATTCTTAGATAAAAATATATGCTTATCTAAGAGCTTTCAGCTTCAAATTATCTCCAAAATCATTTGACAAAGGAGTTGTCTTAACTAATTCAAATCAACCAACTAAGAAACAAGTACAATAAGTAAATAAGATGGAAAATGTGGATATAACTAAGGTAAAAAAAAAAAAAAAAACTCCTCCTTTATACCTTTCTTTGATAGTAGGTGATACTTTGGTTCTTAACTGTATGGTGGATAGTGGAGCTAGTAGTACAGTCATGCCTAAATAGATTATAGACAAGCTCAACCTTGTTTATGATCCAAACACTAAGGAGGTATTGAAGCTAGATGGGTCACCAAAAAAAATGGTAGGCATCATCAAATATTTAGAATTGACATTTCATGCTTATCCCAATGTTACTATTCAATAGGATATTATTGTGGTAGACTTGCCTCCTTACTTTGCTATGTGCCTTTCAAGGGATTCACCTCAAATATTAGGGGATATTTTTCAGCTAATTGGACTTATTTATTATTATAAACTAGGTATGGTACCAAGGTAATAATTTATTCTTAACCTATTACACATTTCCATATAGATCCATATATGTCAAGTGTTGTAAACACTAACTGTATCATCTCAGATGATGTGCTAGAAACTAGTAAAGTAGAAAAAGGATCACCTTTGGATGGATTTAAAGATTTTTTTATTGATGAGTGGGATTCTAATTTTCATGACCATGATCCTTATAATATGATTAAAGAAGAATGACTTGGTGTGTATTGCATTCATGAGAACGATGTACCAATTCTAACCATGGTTAAGGATGATGAATCTAGTTACGGTTTGTGGCAATTGTAATTTGATGGATCAAGGAATAAACATGGTACCAAGGTTGGAATGATGTTGGTTTTTCTAAAAAATCAAAGGTATTTGTCTTCTATTAAGTTTTAGTTTGGTTGTTCAAATAATGTTGTAGAGTATGAGGCACCAGTTCACGATTTGCAATGGGCTAGGAAGATGAAAACCAATTTTTTGTAACTATTTGGTGATAGTGAGCTTGTAGTCCACTAAGTAAGAGGTTTGAATGTATGTAATTTTTTTTTCTTAAATATTACAAGAATATAATATGAGACTTACTTGAATATTTTCAAGCTTTTAACATTCAGGGAATACCAAGAGACAAAAATAAACATGTAGATAGGTTGGCTGCCATTGGGTCACAATTTAGTATCCTAGCTGATATAAAAAATGAAAAAATTTAGTCACATATAAAGGTGGTTGTAAGGCCTTCCATTCTAAATAATCATGAGAATTGGCAAGTGTTCGAAGATGACAATCAAATTGTGAGATTCTTACAAGAGGACGCTGAGTTTTCTTCAAGAAGCCAATCAAAGCACCTAAAAAATTATGGTGATCAGATTATGAAACTAAAAACAAATAAGTTTTCCAAGGGATTGGTCACACTTGATAAAACTTTTAGTGGTGATGATGATAGAAGGAAGGAAAAGTCATCCTTGTCAACAATAGAAGAGCACTATGGCAATGTAGACATTACAGTGGGTAAGATTTTGAAGTTGGGTAAGGTATGCCCTCCTTCACAAAAAGAAAAATTCATTGAGTTATGCACAAATTTTGATGATGTATTTTATGGTAATATAGTGATCTTAAGGGATTTGATCCAAGTTTAGCTCAACACACCATTGAGTTAGAGGCCAAAACTAAACCACTAAGATAAGGACAAAGGCCCATCAATCCTAAGCTCAAGCCTTCGATGAGAGCTGAGCTTCACAAGCTTATAGAGTCAAGTATTATATTTCCAATCAAGCACTCAACTTGGGTGGTAAATCTTCTTTCAGTATGAAAGAAGAATGGTGAGATTAGATTGTGTGTTAACTTTCATGATTTGAATAGGGTTTCACTTAAATATCACTATCCATTATCATCAATGGAACAAATTTTACAGCTTGTTGTAGGTTTAGATAGGTTTTATTTTTTAGATGGATATAGTGGCTAGAATCAAATTTTGGTCAAAAAAGAGGACCAATTTAAGACAGCCTTCACTACCAAGTAGGGGACATTTGCATATAGAAATATGCCATTTGGTTTATCTAATGTTGGATTAACCTTTCAGAGAGCCATGTATATGGAATTACAAGGTCTTCTTAACAAGTTTTTACTTGTTTATTTGGTTGATATAACAAAACTTTTAAAGAGTGTAAAAGATCACATGGTTCATCTCAAGTAAGTGTTCAAAAAGTGTAGGCAATTTGGGGTATCTCTAAACCCCAAAAAATATGTCTTTTCAATTCATGAAGGTAAGCTTATTGGACATGTTTTTTCAAAGCATGGTTTAAGCATATATTCTAAAGGGGTAGAATCCATTCTTGCACTTTCCTTGCATAAGTAAAAAAAGGATATGTAAAGCTTCTTTGGAAAAATCAACTTCATAAGGAGATATATTTCAAAATTTTCCATTTTAGCTAAGCCACTTATAGCCATGCTAAAGAAGAATTAGAGCTTTAGTTGGTCCAAAGAAGGAATTAAAAGTTTTGAAGATATTAAGAAGGCCATAGCTAGTACTCCTACACTTATAAATCCAAATTTCACAAAAGATTTCATTTTGTATACTTATGCTAACTTGGACACCAATTCAGACATTCTTATGCAAAAAAATAATGAGGCTTTAGAGTAGGCAATAGCTTTATTTAGTCAAGGCTTGGAAGAATATGAAACAAGGTATTCATTTGTTTAAAAACATATACTTTTAGTTATAAGGTATTTTAAAATTTTTAGATACTTGTTGTCTAAAAATAAAATACACCTAATGGTTCCCCATCCAAGCATCAAGGAGTTCTTTTTGAACAAAGATATAAATGAGAAGAGAACTATTTGGATAACTAAGGTAATGGAGTATGATGTGGAAATTAAGGTCACAAAGCTAATTAGAGGTAAAAGACTTTATGGGCATCTAGCTCAAGACTTACAAGAGACTAATAAGGTTATTTTGGTGTTAAATGATGAAGAGGTTGCAGCTAGTCATACCTCACCTTCTAGTTGGTTTCATGATTGGTAAGATATCTCCAAGATGGTAATTATCCCTCTCATCTAAGTGATTCAAAAATAAGATATTTTAGGTTTCAATCAATTACATTTTTACTTATTGATGATGTTTTGTTCAAGAAAGATATCAATAGCATGTTGTTAAGGTGAATAGAGCCAAGCCACACTCAGAGATTACTTAAATAATTCCATGATGGACATGGTAGAAGACATTTTCCCATAATAAATATAACCCTTAAGGTCATGAGAGGTGGGTATAATTGGCCTAGCTTATTTAGTGATTGCCATGCATGGGTAAGGAAGTGCAAAATTTGTTTTATGTTTGTGGAAAAAGTGAAACTTGTATCTTTAAATCTTCAACCAATTATGGTGGATCAGCCCTTTGCCCAATGGGGATTGGAATTTATTGGTATCATAAATCCTCCTTCAAGTTTAAGAAATAAATAGATTCTAATTGTTACAGATTATTTCACACGTTGGACAGAAGCAGTGACATTGAAAGAAGCAAATGAAACTAATGTTCTAGATTTTTATGAAGGTTTGATTATTAGATTTGGAGTTCTTTCAACCATTATTTATGATAATGCAATGGATTTTGTGGGAACTAGGATCAGTCAATGGGCTGTTCAACATGGAATTTATCTTAGCACTTCATCAAACTATTATTCACAAGGTAATGGCCTTGCTGAATCTACAAATAAGAACCTATTGAAGATCATAAGGACTATTGAAGACAATCAAAGGTCATGACACTTTAAGTTGAAGTCAGCTCTATGGGCTGATAGGATCACCTACAAAAGGTCAATAGCTAACTCTCCTTACAAGCTAGTATATGGTAAGGAAGTGAGGTTACCCATTTCTCTTGAGTTTCCTGCTTTAGAACTAATACATCAACTTGAATTTTTGGATAATGAGCCTATGGAGATCAGGCATGCTGAGAATATGGAGTTGGAAGAGATGATAAATTAGTCCATGTTAAACATGGAAATTTATCAAACATAAGTGAAGAGAGTTTTTGATAAAGGAGCTTCTTCACAAAGCTTCAAAGAAAGAGATATGGTCCTCAAGTGGGATGAGGTTAAAGCTAAACTAGGAAGGCACACAAAGTTTGATTCCCTTTGGAGTGGCCCATACATAATCTCCATCTACAAATCTCACAATGCCTTCCAACTTGTAAAGATGGATGGTGAGTAACTTCCAATCCTAGTCAATGGGATACATCTGAACCATTACTACTAAAGAGCTTGGCTCCTTGTACATAGTTAGTTTATTTTCCTTCAAATGTTGTCCAAGAACATTAGTTTAATTCTATTTTTTCCTAAATAAATGATTTATTTGCACATTTAATTTATTTATTTAGTTTTCCTATTTTGTGTGTTTCTATTCTTATTTTGAAGGATGAAAATTATCTTATTTTAGATCAAAGGTTGTTTTTGCAGTCATGGACTAGATTTGCCATTGTTTTATGAACTCAAATATCATGTATATGGTCTATGTTCTCAAGCATAGTAGGCATGCTTCCCAGTTGAGTCACCAAAATGTTGACAATTTTGACCCTTCAAGTCAAATTGTCACCTCTACAATTTGAAACTTTGCATATCATGCCAGTCCATCTTGTGCGTCAGTTATTAGTCCTGAAAAGTCCTTAAAATATTTCATGATTAATAGGCCTTTTTGAGGCACTCACTTTGGCTTTTAGAGGATTTTTTTAATAAAATCATCATGGAGGTTTCTTTGGGTCCTTAAATGGTCTATTTCAAATTTTTTTGAAAGAATTGTTCAAGTCCAAATGGTCACTTTCTTTCAGGAGAATTGTCCTTTACAAAAAATCTGAAGACCTAATTTCATTCAAACTTTTTATCTGAAGGAATTATTCAAGGTGAAAGAGATAAAAACTCTGCAAGAAAAGGTCCTTGTAAAAAATCTCGAAGGGCATTTTCATAAAGCCAAAGAGGCATTTACATGAATTCCTTCAGACAAATTATCTAAATAAAAATGCATAAAGAGAAAAGCTTTAAACAAATTGTCTGAAGGGAAAATCTAAAGAAAAGAAAGAAATAATTCTTTCAAGAAAATTTCTTGAAAGAAAGAAAAGTCCAAGAGTGAAGCCACAAACATTTTTTTTGAAGAAAAGGCCAAGAGAAAGAAAAGCTGAGAGGAATTTACAAAGAGCCCGAACAAAAATCCCACAGTAGTTGGTAGAAACAAAGAAGGGAAAAGGAAATATAAAGTTACCGAGTGCAAATATGAAGGACCAATTTGTTGAGGACAAGTAGAGCAAGCACATTCATCTAGTGGGATTTCAACAACCAATCAACAAAATACAATGAGGACTTCTCCTTTTGACTCTGATGATGTGATTTATAGCTCACATTTAGAGCATGCGAATTGGCCTAAGCAAGATTAGACTGCAATAAAGAACACATCAATTTTTTAATGTAATATTCAAATTATCTAGACTTGGAAAAGACATGCAACTGACTTTAAGTACGGCTCTCTCAGTTCTAAAAGGGAGACTTGAATGCATGAAGGGCTCGAAGAGTTTAATTTTGGATGGCTATTCAAGGAGAGCTTAACATAAAATTTCATGCATGCACTCATGTTTATCTTGTTAATCAAATCCTTTTCAAACACTTTCAACTTAGCTTCAAGTGGATTTTTCTCTTTGAAGATTGGCAAAGCATCATGCATGGAGAGAATTGAATTACCAAAGATCCATGCACATTTGATGAATTTTGAAAAATTTAATATTTATTTTAAGTAATGATTATGAAATGGGCTCACCATCCTTTTCAAAACCAAGGATATTTTCATGCAAGGAATAAGACAAAAAGATATTATTTGAAGGCTTGATTATCTTGGCATAGCTGGAGTTGGACTTGGGGTTATGTGGGAGTTGATCTCCTCTTCTATTTTCAATGCTAATCTCTTGGCTTTTGTATGCTTTTTCTATATCAGTTAGTTTTTTCAACCATTTTGAAGATCTCTCTCTTGGAAAGATCAGAATCTACTAAAATTTGAGTTTTGTAACCTTTTCAGATAAATAAAAGGACTATTTTTACATTTTAGGATGTTGGTATAGTATATTTATGTCAGTGATTTGTATATGTGATAGAATTTTCTTCCTTATCAAGTCCTGATTGTTACCTAGTTACTAGTTGATCAGATTATGCAGGTCATGTTCTATGTTTGATGTCTTTGGCTAAAGTTATATCAGATGTAAGTGGCTGATAGTGCCTTGAATCAAGCCTATTCCCTCATTTCCCTCAAGATTTGATCACCAAATATAACCTTTTCATGAAATACTGATGCATAAGAGTCAATTAGAATTGAAAGTTCAATCTTTTTCTTGTCTAATCAGTATTTTTAGGAGCTCAAATTGAGTGGATGAACCAAATTTTAGGTGTATCACCATCATTAGATAGGATTTTTCCTTCAGTTTTCTTTCTTCCCTTTTCTCAGAAATTTTTAGGATAGAGTAGAGATCCTAATTGATACACCAAAGGGAGCTCGCCCTTAGAATCTAGAGATTCAATCTGTTGATTAGGCCAACCATAGCCTAGGATTGTTTCCATGTTTCAGCAGACTGTGAAGGCCTGTAACTACCTCCACAAGGGTGCGAGTCTGATTGACAATAATTATGTATCCTCTCAAGGTCTTTACTTATCTTTATGTGACCTTATTTAAGAAGATAATTACCATCAAGAATGTTTATCTCAACTTGAGCTACTTGATGAGCATCATTTGGACATTCTTTCCCATCTCTATGTCTATCAAAAATGAATCAAGTGTGCTTATAATAAACACTTAAAAGTGTGAGAATTCAATATTTGAGATCTAATCCTAAAAAAAATAAACATGTAAATAATATGGAGAAAAACAAAAGGGTTAAATTTTTTTCAATTATCTTGGACCCTACATCATAACCCATAAGTATGGATCATGATCTTATCATTTGTCCTCTCTTGAAGGTAAACCAAAACTTAAGCCTCTCAATGCTTCACATCTATGTCTTTTATATTGTTAAAGAAGGATTACAATCACCATTAGTCTAACTTAAAATCATCCCCTAAAACCATGTTCATTTCCCTCTTTTTAGGGGCAATCGACTATAGTTGAATCATGTGATTATCCATCATAGTCATAGCCCAATGTTAAACTATAGGTACCATGACTCTACCTATGGCATGATTCTCATGGTACTTCGCATCTCCTCAAGATCAGTTCCCATGGTCATTGTCACCTACACCTCTTTTCACCTACTGAACCTTCTTGTACCTCTAGCTTTTCCTTCATAAAGGTAACCCTTTGAGCATGTATAAACAAGTCTATGTCAAATAAAATAAAACAAAAGCAAAATCAATATCAAATTAATAACCAAATCATGGGTCATTCTTAGCATTTGTAGAATACTCCCTTGAAGAATAGTTGATGAAAACTCATCTAAAATTGAAAAATGTAAGGTGGACTACTCCCTTGAAGGATAACTATCACAAGCATTTAAAATAGGCACATAAACTTAGACCACTCCCTTGAGGGATGGCTAAGTAAACCACTTATCAAAAGCTAGCGATTTCTCAGAAGCTTCCCACATCGATCAACTACCCCAACCAAAAGAGCAAAATAAAAATCAATAAGAAGCACCATAATCAGTTCTAAAAAAAATAATCTCAAAAATCCACAATCAACCCTCCTAAGTATACTTCTTGCATCGATCAGTCTACACTTTATATATGAGCATAGACTTGCTTATACTATCTTCTTAAAAGCCTATAGAAGAGACATGATAGTCTCACAAAAGGTTCCATTTCCACCCACCCTCCCTCCATATATCATATGCATAGGATTACGAACTTACTTGATGTAATGTGATCAAGATACCCATTTACCAACCAAAGCATGCTAATGTGAAGCATTTGAAAGGCTTATTTTCACTAAGCTGATCTGACTCTAGGTTTCATTTTTGTCCTTAGCATTGAAGAGGAATCATGTTTATTTTATAATTTTTATTGGTTCATGTAGACGTACCTCTCATGAATCTTCTCACTACCTTCAACATTTAGTTTTTTATCTACTTACTTTTATCTCCATGATCATAAACAACAAATATCAGATCAAAAGCATAACATTATGAGATATGTCCATGGGCCACATCACCTACCTATCTATGATCAAAACACCATGAAAGAACATCATATCACATCATGCCATAAACATAATCCTATCCATCTATCATCAAAACATCATGTCAACATATATTCATTTTGAGCATAAACAAAATCATTGAGCAAAAAACAATGAACCATATCATATACCAATCTATCCATTTACCATAAGATTACCATAATTCATCTTATAACATCAACTCATACATAATGTATCAACATAACCATTAACAAATACGTTAAGATTACATTATCACATTACATATATCCATCAATAGTAGATCCCATCACATCCATGAAAAAAATCAAAACATCATAACTATCTTTCTAGCATCATATACCTAGGCTACTGAGTCAAACATCTCATAAATCATATGCAGGAAACCATAAACCACCAACCATAAGCATAAATATGAATAACCACATTAAGAATATAAACCATGAACCATAAACATACATCATATATAACACCATAAACCATGCACCATACATCATATACATTATGTCATCATAACTAATACATGTAATAATGCATAACCTCTCTCTTAAAACATGTACATCTCACTGCATCGATACACAGGCCAGAATCAAAATACTATATATTAGTATCTATCAAAATGGATACATCAAGCCCCCAAAACATTGGGACCACTACCACCTATACTTCCATCTGGTGGTGCCCCCTAGTATCCCTACCTAGCCCACTATGGAGGCCCACTATCTTAGGTTAGTTATAGATGACCCACTAGCCAAACTAGCTCTATACTCTTTATATCTCATCACCTATGATAAATTATCCATCACCATTGCCTTGTAATACCTAAGCTCATCAATGGTGGCTAAGTATCAGAGCCTCAAAACTATGTCTAGTGGTGCTTCAACTATTAGTGTTGGTCCCCCTCCTATTGCTACCCTCTATCTAAGATTATCTTTCTCCTGTGTGACTGCCCTAAGGGATGCCTATGCCTGATCTTGATCTACTATGATAGTTACCACCTAACCTTGTAGCACAAAAATCTAACCCTACACCCTGAACCTATACCCCTATTGGGTTTACATCCATGGCCGATCGGCCCCCATCACCCCATTCAAAATTAGCTATAACATACCTGCCTTGGAACCAGGCTGTGTATCCATCAACAACCCCCACATCATCAATGGGAGCTCTATTCAGTAGCTCCTCATAATCAATCAAAACATCCTATGGTTATGGATCATATAACATAAACTCAACCCCTACCTCTAATACCTCAAAAACCTAGGCATGATCCCCTATGCCAAACCAAACTACCTCCACACATGATCAAAAGGGATGAGTTCATCCTCACCTTCTTGTCTCCCATATATCCATCACTAGATCTGAATCCATGGTGTGATATCTGAGTCTTATTCATTGAGGCCACCCAACATATGGTCTCCATATAACATCTCTAAACACCAAACCCTCCTATACATCCCAGAACCACTCAATATCTTTGGATCTTCCACCTACCCCTAACATGGCACCACCTCTCCTCCAACATAGGAAGCCTACTATGTAGTTAGTTAGTAGATAACCCTCCACTAGTAGCCCAAGGGGTCTCAACACCTAAATATGCTTGAATGCCCAATAGTGAAGTATGAACCCAACACTGATCTCATACCACCTATGTGCTCAAAATGCTTAGAGATCCCAATATATATGCACTAGTAAAAGTATGGCCCATCCAAATATAGTCCTCCTCAATAACATCTCAACTAAAACACCAAGTAACAAATATGGAAACTTCCCCCAAACTAAATTAGGTAGTAGAAAACTCATTAAGGCCATCACCATCATTATGAGTAAGCATCTATCCTCAAGAGCCCTATGGTATAATGGACCATAACTAAATCCACCTACATGAAACTATGCATGAACCCAATTTGCACTATATACCAACTCCATGAAATAGTATGTCTCATCACTCTCTATGTGGTAGACGAGATCTCCTCAAATCAATTATCATGTGATCCTATGCACATCCTTTGGGAGAATGGTGATCTCTCTAGTTAGTAGCCAAAAAGTGTTTGTTGTAGGATCCCATCTCTTAATGAGTGCAATAATCATCACAAGATCTCAGGGTAGGTACTGATAGTGTCACATCACACCTAATCTAATGGCCTCCATATGCCTCCACTCATCAATAGTCATGGTGTCCCAAACCTCTACAAAGAGTATGGGAACCTAGTCCCTCAACCAAATCTACTCAAGCCCTGCAAGCATAACATACATAAAAAATGCATACTTAGTTTTCCACCTAAATCTAAGTACTAACTTACACATTTATTTTCACTTATTACAATTCAACCCATTACATTTACCCTACATACATTTTTCCCACATAAACTTATGCCTCTATTCAACCCTCCCCCCTTCATATCCTTCTTTATCAAAACCACACCTATACTCCCAACACTTATCACACACTCATTAGCTAAGATCATAATCAACTATCCTGAAAAATCTATCCTCATCAACTATAATTTCCAATCTTAAAATCTTTTTAACAAACACTTTTAAATCAAATTCTACCCCTTTTTACCCAACCCATTGACTATCGATGATTCCTAGAACCATCACCAGTCCCTTAGGACCCATTATTCTCCTTCAGTCCAATCATTGCCAGTCGAGGTGAACTGGTGCCAGTCCCTATCTGTGCCTGACGGTAGAGGGACTCAAACCCATGACCTCTATACAAACCCACAAAGCCTACAAATATGCTTAATTCTCCTTTTTATAGTCTTTTCTACCAATAACAACCTTATGAACCTATATTTATCCAATTTCTCTACCAATTTGCCTACTTTAATAAAACCCTAGACCTGGGGAAACAAAATCAAAATGCTTCAATAAACCCATTTCCTTCCCTCTATTTCCTACCACCAGATGTTATTCAAACCATAAACTCACCTATCTATTAATTCAAAGTGACACCTACCTCATTCCATGATCATTGGCATGGTTGAAGGCCTTATACCACCACTTGGCCACATCCTCATCCACTCTCTATCAACTCTATCCTTGCTCGAAGAAACGAACCAATCCTAACCTTCCACCTTAGTAGCACCAACACACAAACAACCAAAATGCACTATTCACCCAGAGTAAAACACCAAAAGACAAATGGTGAAAAATAATTCACCTTTTCACTTTTAACCTTTTAAATTTTTAAGGTTTACCCTAACCGTCACTGGTTAGGGTGACTGACAATAGTTAACTTGTGGGGCAGCCCCTGACCATCACTGGTCGGGGTGACCTTTCTCTTTTTAAAATTTCTAAGCATCCCACTTAGGTGCTCAACCTTTTATCTACCCAGATGGGAAGAACTACATTTGACCTAAATTTTTTATTAGATATTATGTCCATAGAACTATGTAGGTAACATCCACTTTCCCAGTTTGCATGGAGTTAGCTCAGCCACCTATTATAACCATCCCCTCACCTTTGGCCACATCTAATCATTTTTGACCTATTCTATTCATGTATTTTGCACTGACCATGTTTGGTAATTTTGACTATTTATACCAACCTTACCTTACTGACTATTCATTTTCTTACACTACCTAGTGTACAAAAAAATCATTTGTCTTTTTGGGAGCACTTCTTACCTCGAATACCCATGACAATTGACCCATTAGTGTTTTCACCAGGAGTACTTCCTACCTTGGATACCCATGGAAAAACTAAACCCTACCTTAGAGACTAACATGTATATCTAACCACCATGCCTAAATGTGGTCATGTGATACACCGATCACTTGTGTTCTTAGCACTAACCCTTATTTTTACCAACATTGGCAGCTTTAGTCTTTACACAATCATGACTATCACACTTAGTCTTATTTTATGCACATCTTTGCATTTCAAATGAATAATCATTCTTTTGTCACCTACCTCATGACCCATCATCTTCCCATTATCAAACCTTGACCCAATTTTACTTTCCCTCATCAACTCCTAGTTTGAGGGGGAATACTTCCTCCCATACTCGAGGTAATGAGACCTTTAACTAGTGCCAATTTTTTTTTGTTTTGTATCTTGTTGATTCAAATTACATAACAAAAAGAGGAAAATGTAGACATAAAAAATCCACACACTATAATTTCAAAGGTTGTAATCCTCTTTACCATCTTAGGACCCCTTTAGGAACATCCACCTTCTAACCCCTAATTGAACCCAACCCATAATTAGTTTGACCTAACTAACCTAGCCTAGCCACCTTTTTACCTTTAGCCATGACTGCCAACTGTCAGGCTAACTGGTGATGGTCAGGTTGTACTGTCTAGAATTTTATCATGTAAGCCACATGTAAACCACCATGTTACTTTCCTAAATATAGCTAGTCTAAATCTTGTTGCAAGCCTTTGCATGGATAATTTATATTTAGATGGCCTAGTTACACCTTCACTTCCAAATCTTTCTTGTTCCTATAAGAGAGAGAGGCTTGTGATAATTGTTATCAAGATATTTGTGTATCTAGAATCTCTTTTTGAAGGTCAATCATCTTTAGGTAGTTCAACAATCCAACAACCATACCATGTAGCTAGCTTACCGCCATCTCTCCATCGAGTTCTTCAAATACCATTACTCTGTTAGAATCATGACCAACTTGTATAATGATCAATCCATCTAAACCATCCACCCAACCAACTTCTAGTAAAACAAGTATTTTTTTTCTAGGATTCACTTATTGTATTTTCATTTTGAGATCAATCTAGTCCTTACTCACCTCCCAAAACTTACCTTCTAAATCTTGTCATTTAACAACACCAACCCAGTTCCACTAACATGTAATTGATGATGGTTACTTAACTAATGATGATTAGTCTCAACCGATGATAGTTAGACAAATGGTGATGGTTACTCCAACTATTGATGGTCACCTTGACCATGAATGATTCATTGTCAGGCAAATTTCTAGCAAGATCCTTTTGCCTAACTACACCTAACCAAATCTAGTTTTCTATGTCTCTACCTATTTGTAGATCCCTGCCTGATTTTATAGAATAAACCCCAACCATTTAGCATAGGTATTTATATGCCTTTTCTATATTTAATGTTTTGGCATATCTTTCTTTAACAAACACTTCTTGTATAATTAGTTTCAGTAATCTTCTATAATTTATGCAAGTACTTTCTACTCTGTTTTATAAACTTAATTATTTAAAATGTGTGGATTGATAACCCCTAAGGAAGCTCTCACTTATGAGATCTATCTATCACTAGGAAATCCACCCAATTATCTATCTAACAAACAACTTTGCATTATTTCTTTCTTATCTTTAGGTCTTCCTCCCAAGCCAAAGAGGAGCTCTTCACAATCTTTTGATTCAAAGCATGCACAAATAAATATGTTTTTTAACCACACCCGTATTGAGTTTTTTTTCTCTCTTCCCTAGAACTTAAAGTGAAATTAATATACACTTTAAAGATTTATCTATATTTATCCTAATATCAGTTTTAGAGCCTTACAATGATACACCTTTTGAAAAACAACTTTCCAATAGGCAAGGCTATTACATCGACACATAGGTATACTCTTAAACCTTGTTCTTTCAATTTCAATCTATTTAAAGTAATTTTATCCCAAATTATATGCACTAATTTTACATTGTAACATGCTCTTAGTTGTAGGTCAATCACCAAACAATCACTCAAATTCACTTCAATCAAATACAAAGTGCACACACACATATGTATTTATTCCTTTCCTTATAACTATCAATTTCATTACTAGATTAGAAGGAAAATGTACATGATGTTTTGTGATTATGTAATACCTAAATATTGTACACTTTCTAAACTCAGATATTAGTTATTCTTCTTAGTTTTACATATGCCTTGATTATGCAAGCATCATACTTATTCTAACTTATACCCCTTGGCTTATCTCTTAATTAGACCAGTCTTATATTGATGACACATACATTCTATCTTGCCTAAAATGCTTAAAATATACTTATCTTACATATTTATAAACTCTGATCCTATACCTATTTTGATACTCCCTAGACACTAATGTATGGGGTAAATAGTGGCATTAATGTCACTGTCCTACACCAACATAAGAGTTAAATGCCCTAAGTCATCCAATTTGTAAATGAAACATATTTTAATGGCTGGCCTAAGTGCTTTAATGTGAGTTATTACTCTAAAAAGATTGATATGAATACAAGATCAACCCTCATTCATTCCTTACCTATGAATGCCTAGAAAAGACCAAAGAGACCAATGCACTTATCACAAATCACACTATCAAGTAATCAATTGATCAAAGCTTCCTTATTTATATGGTAGTCATGGGTAAAAACATCTATAGGTTTGAATTACTAAAGAGTATCCCAAGAGCCTAATTTTCTAAGTTACACGCTAGGTCACTATTGTACTTACTTTACACACATTGTATGATTCACACACAAGCTAACACATAGGGGAGAACTACATCAATCTGAGGCCATCTTTAGAGTATTTTTTATGTATGCATTGTCCTTTGATGTCAGGGTCATTGGGGTCATCTCAACACCATATGCCCATTAACCCATTTTCCCTAAGTTCACATTAAAGATGAAAAGCTAGGGTTTTGGCATTTCACAAAGAGTGGTAGTCCATGATCCATATCTGAATTCACCAGAGTGAAGGTGAAGCCAAATATATAAGAATATTTTTGGTCGCATACTATTTCACTAGATATTCCATACAAGAAATATTTGTTAGACTTAAATAATAGCATTGATGCAACTATCTAGGGCTGATGCAACTATCTAGATAGCCAGAGACACTAGATCTAGATCTGATAATTATTCTAGAACCATATTCTCACCTAATTTTAGCCTATCCTAGATCAATAACTACATTATCATCAAAACAAGCTAAGTACTTCTATTCTTTGTTATTTATATATCTAACATAGTTGTACTTTTTATATTTAGACTATTTCAACATAATAAATTCAACATAAGCTTATATATGAGTTTAGCATTTAATTGGCCTACTATAGATCTGATTATCACCCTTATTGCATTTCATTTCTATATTATTAACCCTAAACTTAAATTGAGATACATACTCAAACTTTCATTTCAGGGTTAAACACTATTCTTTAAAACAATAATGCTTCATAGCACCATTTCAAAGAGGGAAAAATGTAGACACCTAAATTTCACCATTTAGTGTCAAAATTCAAGTTGGCACGCTAACCCTTCCCCTTCATAATTTAAATTAAAATTAACATTATTTCCCTCTAAATTTTGAATAATTGATTAATTCTTAATTAATTAATTATGCAGACCTTTTTCCTCCTAAATTAATTAATAATCTAGATTTTCCACCTCACCCAAACATCCTCCACATTTATCTCAATCATGTGTTGACTAATCCAACCACCCTCCTCAAATTCCTCAACCCATTCTTAATGACTCACTCAACCAACTCCTGTTTCCTCTCAACTTGTGGAACTGGTCATCATCCTCATGGATGAGGACTAGTTCTCCACAATTGATTATTTGAATAATTATAAATATTTAAATAAACCTCAACCATATGATTAACCTCTTGTATGCCTATAAATTAACATGAAATCCATCACTTTCATCATAATCAATTATGCTAATGAAGTGCTCTAACAAATTTAAATGAATTCAAGCAAATCCAAGTCATCAAAAGTCTATTTGCATACCTAAAAGCTGCCCAATTCCCTTTTGCATTGGAGAAGGATTGAGCAACCACATTTAAAGAGAAAGTAACTTTGAATCAAAATAGAGGTGGCTCACGATACTTTGGTTTTTTAAGTTTGTGATTTTGTTTCCTTTTATTTATCACTTTATCTTAAAGTTAAATTGAATTTAGATTAGATTTCATTTGTAAGTGATTTCTTAGCTTAGTTGCATTCTATATTTCCCTTCACACAGTATATTTTTGGGTGGAATTATTTTATAGGTGAGAACTTCTTATCTTTCCATGGTTATTTCCATTCCACTTCACCATATTTTAAATATCCTCCCAATTTTGAGAGAACTACATTGGCTTAAGGTCTGCATGGAATATGTAGGTAGCACTTGGATGCATGGGGCATCTTGGGTCAGCTAAACCACTCTTACACATCTATATTCCCCACCATTTTGTGAGCTACCCATTTAATGCTCTCACCATTTTTAAAGCCAACCATTCAACACTCTCACCATTTTATGACCTAATAATTTGCACACACTCTCTATTTTATGAGTCCATCCCTTTTTCATCTACCAATTACATCTTATCTCATAACATCAACATTACCATTATTCTTATGTCATTTCTCAGGAGAACTAAATTTGGGCTAAATTTTGTATGGACTATGGGTAGTGCTTGGATGCATAGGGCATCTCAAGTTAGTTTAGCCACTTTCTTTCTCTTATTCTATTTACCTCATACCAAAGTTACCAAAATCTTACATTTGACATGTCTCTTTCCCTTGGGGTAATGCCTAAGAGTAACACCTTATTATCATAGATGCACCAATGTTTAATTTGTTATTTATTTATTTATTTTTGAGTATGTGTTTATTTATGCTTGTTTGCTTCCTTGTTAGCATGCTTTTATTTCTCTCAGTTACCTTGTATTTCATACATTATCTCTACACTTACATCTAGATCTACTATATCTTGACCTTGAGTTGTAGATACTTGTATCTAACCTATTCTTGGTTTATTACATTATGTTTTAGACTTAGGTCTTGATTCTTAATATATTAATCTTAGGTTATTTATGTGTAAATATTAAACCAAGTTTTTATGCTTATAACATCCACTGCTACCATTATTTATTTATAATTATGGTTCATAATTTCAAATAAAAAATAAAAAATGAAGTTATAGAGGTTTAAAAAGTAATGTTGCAACCATCAAATCTCCTTATCTACTCATAACATAATCAACTGAATCAAATGACTAACCTATATGCTACTCATGATACATCCATGAATGAGTGTATACAAAAAGTCATAACCACATTTTACAACATGATCCAATTTCAAATGCCACATCATAACATAACACATTTTTAGTACAAGAAATAACATCAATTTTTCTACTCATATATACATTATCAAATCAACATAATCATGAAAAATAAATCCAATAAATCCAATATCAAGAAAAACAAAAAGATAAACATATAAATTCAATCAAATTTTCTATTCTACCATCATTATATGATCAACAAATACTAAATCAAAAATAACATCATATATAGAAAGAGTCTATGTACATTAGTGATATCAAAAAAATGAATGTGATATACATACATACACACACACACACACACACACACACACACACACACACACACACACACACACACACACACATATATTATAAAACAATATACATCACAAATATATAGAAGTCATGATACCAAAATACAAAGAGATATGCCAATCAAATCTAACCATGAGAATCCTTGTGCCTCATTTGCAATGGTGGCCAACTAGGCCCTGGTGGTGGAGGAGATTATGCCTAATAAACTGACTTCCTTGACCCCCAAGTATGGTGTGTCATAGACCATGTACACCTAATTGCTAATCTATGTTCCTTGTAGACCTCAAAATTAGGTACCCTACCCTCTGCTAGGATGTCCCCATCATACATGATATGATAATATGTTTCCTTGTCCTTAGCCTGAAGTATCTCAAGAAAAATATAGGATAAACCTAAACTTGCAAGCACATGACATGCTATGTCTCGCTATCTATAAAACCTCTGCACATTTTCCCTAGATCTATATCTCTGAGCTTGAATAATTTCCATTTGAGCCACTTTTGCCTTTAATGAAGTAATTTCAAAACTGAAGGGCCATAATCTATCTATATCTATCTCCCACATACTATTGTAGCTAGGTGACCTTAGCCTATAAACCATATATCTCTACCACCCTCATAGTAATCTCCTTCTTGAGCATGTTTGTATCTCTACTTTCTCTAATTATACCTGAAGGGGTTACCTCACCTAGGTCCTTCATCCCCATTTGTGTATCATGGGTACCTTCTACCATGTCCTTGAAATCTCAAAATTTGGACCTAGGTCTGGGCTACAGTCTTAGTCACTTTCATCTATGTGGCCACTAGCCTCACCCTTTACATCCACATCCATCAGTGCTTGATCTTGATCCTATTCCTATCCATGTACCACTATATATACTTCCAACATTGGTATCAATTATCTCAGGGCACCCTATGACACCATCAATCTCTTTGGTCAAAACTAGACCTACCATGCCATGTAGGATGTTGTGACTCCTACATATATGGGCCCCTTACATCCTATGGAACCCTTACATAACTTATTATATGCATATTATTATTTATAGGTTACTCTAGCCTTTTGATCTTTCTATTCACATGTGCAAAAAATTGTAGACCATCTGAAACATCCTACTACATACCAAATTAGAATTAAACCCAATCTAGCCTATAATCATCCATAATGTGTGCCTATATACTAGTAATGAAACATCTAGTGGTCATAAATGTATTATACCAACCATTTATTAGCCACTAAATTTGTACCTATAGGTAGGGTCACCAGATACAATCCCCATCCACCATGTCATCTATCACTCACTGATACTAGTAGATGTCTCTTTTGTACCCTTTATGACCAAATTTTGTCTAGACCCATGCAAAGGTCATGGGCTCCTTTAAACCTTGTACTCATCTCTAACCCATTGGTAACTTTATAACAATGTGCTCCTAGGCCTAGACCAGGAGCAACATACACATGCCAATGCTCTAACTACCTTGATATGAAACTATGCATAGATATCAGTATAAGTAGGCCCATACAATCATGCTAAAAGAAAATATAATGGTATCATATATCATGTCTCTAATAATCCCACCTAGGACCATATAGAAGTAATCAAAATTATTGTTAGGCAACAATATGCCATTGATAATGGCTATGAGCATAATAACCTATCTATCAATATCAATTGACGACAATGATACCTCTAATGGTAAATCATCTGGCCTAATGTCTATGTATCAATTGACCAAATTAATGTCAACTATCCCACCCTTTATGGGAATATAAAATATAATAAATAAGTCATTTAAAAAAGCTTTTCATGTTGAGGGGCTAGTCTAGTATAATGCTCATCCTATAATTGATAGTCTCAAAATCCACCACGTGTCCTCTAGTGTAATAGTGGATTATCTCATGGGTATGTGAAATGTAGATGTCTCTGATGCCATCTCTTAACCAATACATTAAGGTAGGATATATCTATTCTAATTGATATCATGTAGGTGATGTGTATTAGGCCCATGGTATCTAAAAATGCACACATCTCCTTGGTCCAGATTTGACTCATCTATAAGTAATGTGAGTGATGCTTATGCACAGTCGATACACCAAATTTATCCTACAAAGATAGACAATTCAACATAAATCATTAACTCTATTAATGTCAAATATCACAAATTGGCACCTAAAATGAGTAAATTAAAAACCATCATTTTGATCATGTAGATTTATTCTATGCATAGAACAATTCAAACACTTCTTCTAAAAATAGATCTAAAAGTTTTTCTTCCTCTTGGCCAAATTACTACTTTATTATGCTTTTGCCATTTATACTAGAATTTTCATTTTTTTATTTGGTGATTTCACCATTTTGTATTTCCTGACATTTTCACTATTTTCTTTGGAATTTTCACCATTTTATTTTTCTATTCCACATTTTTTCAAATTTGCATTCCCCACTCAAAAAGTTGATTCAACCGATGTTTTCACCATTCTGGTGAAACCACCATTTTACTTGAAAT
This sequence comes from Torreya grandis, assembly GCA_037957365.1. Lineage (NCBI taxonomy): Eukaryota > Viridiplantae > Streptophyta > Pinopsida > Cupressales > Taxaceae > Torreya > Torreya grandis. The sequence goes on along the minus strand of JARHVA010002437.1, from coordinate 1,691,887 downwards.
TCCCATAATTTACATTAGAATTTTCACTGTTTATATGATATTTTCACCATTTTGTCTAGTGTTTTCATTAGAAAAATGACTGATTCCATTTCCCACAAAATTAATGAATTTGCTAGTCTCATAACTATTCCTAGTCATAAATACTATTAAATAACAAAATTCACTAAGAAGGAACCAACTTACTGGTTTCCCATCCTATGGTGGTTAAATTTGCTCTTAAACTTCATCATTGAGTTGCCTTTTTCATGCATGTGGAGCCATTCTTCATTGCAACCTCTTTCACAAAACTAGAGTTCAATTCTTCCAAATGGGAGGGTAACAATGACTAGTTTTTACCACCTAGGGGTGAATATATAACTTGAAATTTGAGTTTTTACACCCCCTTTCTCACCATTTTCATTCTATTCTTCCTCAGAGGCCCACTTCTAGCTTTATTGACCATTTTCATCCCATTTTCATCTGTACTCTTCATTTTTTTCAATCTCTTCTCTTCTAGATTATGTCGTTTCCTCATTTTTGAGGTCCCATTTGCTGTAATAATTTTATGACTGCTCCCTCGAGGGGGCATCCATGGCTTATCAAATGTCCTCTAAGGCATCAATCTAAACTTGTTAGTCCATAAATTTAGAAATTGATAATAAATTATTCTTTAATTATCAATGACTTTTTTGTTATTTGAAAAGATGTTATTGTAAATTGTGTCTCACAATGCCTTCTCAAATAGGGGTAAAATGTAGACACTCTATTTTCACCACTTCCATGTAACTAGAATGACTTTACTAATCACACACAAATTTAATCAGAAGTCATAAATAGACCTAATTTACTCACACAACTAATGATTTAATCTATTTTTTCAACATGTTCCTAATTGGGGAAATACACCATAATGTTAGAATAATTTTACCAAGTGCACCCCAAATGAACATGACCATTTTCAAGTGTTATTATGGGAAATTAATTGAATATTTAATTAGACAAATGGCATTGAAAATATACCATTCTTCTAATTGTCAATTAATCATCTTGACTAATTATCCTAAGCATTCTTCTAATACAAAATTCCATGGATTTTTGGAAAATTCTAATTTACTAAAAACAAAATTGCAATATTACCTCACATTAATGACATCATTTGGAAAGTCAATGGAATAGGGAGTGGAGTACAAGAAAGGTAGCTTATGACATGGTCACTTAAACACTCTCTTACACCTATGATAGGGCCTCTTACATGCTCATCTATGACATGGCCTATAACACACTCTAAGAGGACTAATGACTGCACTTTTCTTCCAAATCTCTACCACACTCTAAAATTTCCTTAAAGGGAGTCTCTTATATAATATTTCTTATGAAATCATGAGTTTGAGGAATCCCTCTCCACCATTAATCTTGATCTTAGATCAATATATCATATTAAAATAAAAATTCTAGAAATGCAAGGGCCTTTGGACATTATATACAAGCTATGTTTAACTAAACTTATTATGCCAAAACTATATTAGATATTCACATTTCTTCATGAAATTGTCAAGCCAAATCAAGTGTAGACAAGGAGAAATATTGCCCACACATGGAATCAACATAGCCAAAGATATATAGTCTATGAATTGAGTATAATACTCTTTGAATCGAGAAGTAAAAGAGTATCCAAGGAAGGTATAACATGTTTGTTTACATTATACATGTTTACCTATTGTTTAATTCTTTCTCAATCCTAGCGGATAGGCTTAGAGTGTCATGTTCATTTAATTGTTTTGTTGTCTTTTTCATTAACAATGAACTAACCCTCTTTGGATTCCTATTATACAAATTGTATGTAAATTGAATGGAAAGCAATGATAGACTAAAATTAAAGTGTTCCCTTATCAAATAAGAAGCACACTG
>JARHVA010002437.1:917500-1000000 GCA_037957365.1 Torreya grandis | reverse complement strand
TTAGAAAGTTGACCATGATACAACCAACATGAGAGATGTCTCATAGACTACTGACCATTGAGGTAGCTATAAATAGAACATAAGGTGAATAAAATATGTTGAGATAGGATTGGTATATTGTTTAACTATGAGACAAAAAGAGAATAGAGTGAAGTGGGGTGAAGACTAGTAAACCATTGACCCTTGAGGTAGCTAGTGGAGAGAGCTAAAGAATAGAGAAGATTGGTAGACCACTGAGATATGAGGTAACCAAAGAAGAGGGTATAATCTATATAGGATCACAATAAAAATTTATGACATTGGTTCAATATTCTCAAAGCACCTACATAGCATTTTGCATGTGAAGTATAACAACAGGTGACCTAAAATATAGTGTGCCAATAGAACTACTAATCAAAAGTAGTCGAGCACAAAAAGAAGTTTAGGGAAAATTGATGATAAGAGAAAACCAATATAAAAGTATAGCATGCGATAATATTTGATCAAAGACAAACAATGAAAAAGTAATTTAAGAATGAGATAGTGACACAATCATTGATTAGAGGCTGTAGAAAATAAGAGTTAAGCATGGAATAATCACTAATAAGAGGCATCCAAAGTGAGAAGATGTGGGGAGAATGAGCACCGATAGAATCACCAATATGAGGCATTTAGGGTATGAGAGCATATTAAAATCAAATTATTGGATAAAATGTGCTAAATAAAATGTTATACATCAAGTAATGAAGGGGTAGAGAATAAAAAGTGCAAAGATTGGTACAATCACTATAGAATAAAACAACACAAAGAAAAGAAGACCCAAAGGAGGGTATGAAGTGGGTCATGGATGGATAGTAAAATTTTGTACTGAAGAGTGTATGGGACTTCATAGGAGTAAATTGTGCATGGATAAGGATTTGTAGTGGTGCACCAAAGGGATGGAGAGAATTTGAGGAGAATAAGAGATGGTGAGGCAAGGAGAGGAAACATGTGGTTTCTATGATACTATACCAAGTGGTGCACACATAGGCCCACCTTGAACTAGAAGGAAGTATCTAGATCCATTAACCAAATGAGGTGGTCATGGAACCAATGAAGGTGATTACAAAGCCAAAATGGGTGGTCATGGAAAAACCCTAAAAATATGCCTATGTGAAACAAAGAGGATGAATTTGAAGAGAAACTAAATCTAAGAGATATGTGCATGTAATAAGGGGTGGAGAAGGAGACCCAATTACATCAGAGCATAATGGGTGAAGGAGAGTTTGATATAATTACACCAAGCCAACAAAAATACCTAAGAATGTGTTGAGTGTAGTGAAATGACCTGCATAAAAGAGGATATGAAATAATGATGAAGAGATGAAAAGTGTTCTTGTGTATGACATTGAGGATGCACTAAAGAGGAGTTATTAAGAGTAAAAAAGGAGATGTTAAGCATAGTAGGTGGTAGGATGAAATGCATGCACCCTAATATGAGGAGTTTAAGCCAAGAACTAGAGGAGTTGATTAGAAAAGTAAGGGGGATCTTCAAGAGGAAGAAGATTTGATAAGGAGAGATCAACTAAAATGGACAAGTGGCTAGGTCTATGGAATGAGGCACACAACAATGGAAGGATGAGAAAAAGCCAAAATATAGATGGGGAAAAGGTCATGGAATAACAAGCAAGCATGATTACTTACTATAAAGGATTAAAAAATGCACTTGAGAAGGAAGAAATTAAAAAAGAAATCGAGCATATAGAGGAGTTACATGAGAGTGATTATGATAGAGAGTTACCATGAGTGAAAATAAAGCTAAAAAATTGATAAACTTTGAGGTAACTATCATAGTGGTGTAATAATTAAGAGACTTTACAAGGGAAAAAGAAAAAAAAAGTGTAATTTAAGGCTATTAAATCAACAAATTTTGAGGCAACTAGCATAAACACTAAACTTTGACATAGCTACTAGGAGGGTAGACACATCATGGAATAAAAAAGGTAGAGTTGAACTGAGTGCAACTCAAGGTAGTTGATCTCCAAGATTGAAGTAGCTAGCTAGGCATAAGTCAATGGACATGCCAAGAAGGGAAATGAGTGATATTAAAAGCTAGGAGAGAACCTAATATTGAGGCATCATTAAGAGGTACAATTGTTGGAAAAATCTAAAGATATTAGAGCATGAAGAATAAGGGTTACAATAGAAATAATTGAAGGCTAACAAAGCATCGAACATGAATCAATTGATAGAAGATAAAAGTAGAATGGTGTGCAAAGAAGAGAGGAAGATGAAAAAATCACCAGATGAGGAGAAAAATAGTTACATGAATTTTTTTCACAAATAAAAATAGAGTAGTAGAAGAAGGATGCCCATTAGGAGACATAGAGGTGAAGAAAAGAAGAAAAACACAAGGATATATGCCTATTAGGAGGAATAGAGGAGTATAAAAGAATAAAGGGGCAAGGATAATATCTTTTGGAACACATGAAGAATAAACAAAATAAGACAAAGAGAAGGAATAAATTATAGGTGAGCCTGAGATGTGAAGAGTGAAAAGAAGACAATAAAAGAACTAAACACATAAGCAAGAATGTGCAGAAAGGAGAATGGGAGAATAATGCTAGGGAAGACTAACCTAAATCAATAGAGATAATATCTACACATGGGAGGAGATGCATGAGAATAAAATCATGAAAGGAATATGAAAAGGAATAGAGTTATAGATGAAAACCAAAAAAATGAGAAGGCATAAGATTCATGATAAGAGAAGTTCAAACAGAAATAATAGAAAAAAGGAAGATGGAAAATCAAGCTAGAAAATTTTATGATACGACGACAATAAAGAAGAAAGATAAAGAAGGTTCACTTACAATATCATGCAAGGTAAAAATAAATAAGGAGATAAGAATTTCATCAAAGGTAAAGGATGGAGACATGGTTGAAAAAGAGTGGAATCATAGATGTACATGTGAGATTTGATGTAGGAGAGGAGTTAGCTTATATCCAACCAAATAGGTACATTTATTGATGCACATATGCCAAAAAATTTCTAAGGAAGGTAGATAATGGATTAGGGTCAGTCATAATTTTAAGGAGAGTAGAATTATATTTGTGCATGCCATTGAGAAGCTGAAGGAAATAAGAAGAGAAAAGCCAAAAGTTGATGAGAGCACAATCTTGATTGCACCTAATATGAAAAAGTTCTAGAAGAGTAGAAAAACTAGTGCTTTGAATGAATTTAAAATATGATTACAAAGAAGTAGTAAAAAGTTCTATCTATTAGATATGTAGAGTTGTGAACACAATACCTAAGAAGTAAGGGGAGGACACATGAGAAATGGGTGCCAAGTAACCCAAAGTGTTTTGAAAATCACTAAAGACATCAAGGAGAGTGATAATAGTTGGAGTGCCATGCAAAATTGAATAATACCAAAGCACAAGTATTCCTAATTTTAACATAAATAAGGAAGAAATGGTTAAATGCAAGATAATGGTTAAAGCACAAGTATTCCTAATTTTTTCTTGAAAATAATAATAGTGAAACTTGGAAAAAGAATTTGACAATAACATAAGAATATGAATTATGACATTTGAATTTGGTTTCTAAATATATAAGTTTTTTTAATACACAGATGATATAAATATGTGAAATTGATGCATTTATGACAATGTCTTGAAACTTTTTATGAAAAGATAAGGATATTGCATGTCTATAGACACCTTTTTTTGAATAAAGGAATCGATTATTATATGAAATTCCATATATGGATAAATGAAATGTCAAAGACTGGTATATATATATATCTTATAAGTCATGACAACTAAAAAATTGGAACTGCAAGTGCACGAACACAACTTTTTGACCTTAATTTCATGAGAAACAATTTTTAAAAGCATAACAGTTATACATAGATTCATTAGGTATAATTTTTATGAACTTTCAATTAACAGTCAAAAAGTTATAAAGGTATTTATAATGATTATAACGATATGTATATAATCCATAATGAGGTATGTTGTGTATATATTAAGTAATAATTAAAAATAATTGTTTAACATTAAAAAAATAATATATTCAAAGACTATGCTTTCCCTTCTACAAACCCATATATTTAAAAAAAAAAAAAAATTGTCGACAAAGATGAAAACAAATCTTAAATTCCTAAAGATCATGTTGGTTACTTCATGATTAGTTTTAGACTAAGTTTGGACCTCCCTAAGCCTAAACCTAAAGCAATTTTGGACTAAAGTATAAAATTCAAATATTGAAATGTTTAAAGGGCATATGCCCTTTGCAAAGGGACTAAACATCATTGAATGCATTTGTTAGTTAAAAAAGATAACAATGTGGCAAGATGTGTGATAACTGAATTTATAGTGAGTAAGTCAACATCTAAAGCTCAATTTCTTAGTCAAATAAGTACATCCATGAACTTGAATAGGACAAATCTAATAAATTCCATAAAAATAAGAACAAGGCTTGATGACCCTTTATTCACAGATCATTGGGCATTTAGTGGTAGACTCACATGAAAAGATAAGATTTTAGTTGAAGGAACAAGACATTTGATTGAATTTTTTTAGCATGACAATATAAGGTTCTCATATAATGTATAATATGTTAAAAGAAGAAAAGGTTAAAAAACTCGTGAGCCATATGCAAAACATTTCTTGGACATGGCCGAAATAAAATTTTATGTAAAAATTTATTGAAAAAATTAATGGGAAATTGATAATTAGCCAAAGGTCATTTGAGATGTGAAAGCCTTTCTACATTAAACTAAAAAAAAAACATGCACCACATGTTGTTGTAGGATCGATGTTGAATTCTCTATGCATTTTGATATTTTTTGTCATATATATTATAGTTTACATACTGAAAAGATTATGCAGGAATGTATGGTGGGTTCCCCACCTAAAACATCAAGATAGTTAATCCCAAGTCTTTTTTTTTTCAAATACCCGAGGGACAATTTTGTTTTTCCAAAGAATTTTTATATGGAATATGTAACACTTGTATTGGTTTGTCACAATTGACCAGCTGTATACATGATGAATTTTCAAATGAATTTAGAAAGTAACTAGCTGATTTTAATAAGTATAAATCTATAAAGTATGTATTAAAAGATGGAAAAGAGTCATCAATATGTGAGTTGGTTATGACCCAAGTATCTGTATCTAATTTCATGTTTGAATCCAAGAATAATATTATCAACCAATATGTAAGACACATACAAGGCAAAATTGTTAGATAATCAATTCATGTTTTGAAAGGATAACTTCCCACTTATGACCATTGTTTTGGTTGTGGAGTTTTTTGAGAAATACACACTAAAACCATAAAATGAGGATCAATCCCAATACTATAATTCAATTTAAGTTGGAATTTTTGTGCATATTACTTTCAGACATGCACCGGATAGTACAAAATATTTTGAGGGAGGACCACTTTTATATGAGTGATGACATATCAAATTATCTAGAGTTTGTCTAAGGTTGTTTTGAGATATTTTATAAAAATATGAATGCAAGGGAAATATGTTTAATACACACTACATTTGGTCAGACAATTATAAAGGACAATTTAAGAATTCTTGAATGTTTTAATGGTTAATCAGGATGCAAAAGAAAGGGGTTTAACATTTTTGGAGTTTATTTTAGGTTGGGCATGGAAAATGAGAACATGGTGATGCAGGTTCATGTGTTAAAATAACCCATAAAAAAGAGTAGGGAAAGTTCAAGGATGGTGCTAATTTGTTTGATGTTATAAATATTGTGACTTGGTGTAATGGATTTTTTCTCGTGGATCAGATAAATATTATCATGTGAAAAGATTCCTCTAGTTAATGAAGGAATAAGATAATCCAACATATGCAAATTACAATATAATATTTGGATTGAGTATTTTCCACTCCATTCAAATCTCAAATTCTAGTTCATGGACTATTTATACTATAAATATGACATGATTTTGTTTGGGATATATGAAATTTAATTGGAATGAATGTGAGTTAAACGAATGAGTTGGCAAATGGTATTATAGACCCATAACACCTATGGATACTAGAGATTCATTACAACCACTACGGAATCATGAAATGGCATCATTAATTGAATTTGACCACATCTCAGATCTTGTACTAGGTATTCTTTATTTATAATTTAAATGTAGATTTAGTTTTATTAGTGATATCTTAATTTTTTCCTACATGTCCTTAAAAATTGATTATACTTTAAATGTATGGCACATTTTTTTTGTAATTATGCATGAGGATAATGATGAGGGAATATACTACTAATTATCTCCTTGTGTAGAGGCAAAATAAAAAATAACCACAAATATTTTGGATTGAGGAGACCTAATTTATCCCATTGGATTTGTGGTTGTTACAGGAACTTGAACTCATAGATACTTTCATTAAAAAATAAAACAATGCTTATTTAAAGACTTTGAAACACATAGGGTGGTGCTTCATTATTTAAATCTAGTTATCACTACAAATATTCAAATGATCGAATATCATTGAATGTTAGTGAATATGAGTATGAAGTGATTCTTGAAACACATAAAAGGGGAGTTGATTCCGAAGGTACATTGGATTGACTTGGTAAGGTCAATATTCAATGCATATGTCATTTCAAATTACTAAAGTTAACTTATTTGATTAACCTTATTTTAATTTTGAATTATTTTATCATTGTGTTAATTTTCATTTGAAATTTTTACTAATAATTTTAATGTAGGTTAGTGGTACTAGATGAGCTTCCACCTTCACATGGTTGGTGTCATGAGTAGCGAATATTATCTTCTTGAACAAAAATAAGCCTAAAAAATGATACATGTTGAGTAGATATTTTTCTTCCTCATTTTGAGTGGTAGAGAATCCTTCAGGGGCCTTATAAGACTTGCCCATACAAGTATAGGACTTGACAGTTCATCTTTACACATCGATATGTTTTAATGAAGATGATTCATTGATTGGGATAGTGAGTCACAAGATACACCTCCCACTAACCAAATTTTAGTCTTTTAATAGACATTTAGTTGCGAGAGAAAACTCATTATCATATCTTACTCATCTTGAGTACCATGAATACTTTAGTGAGTTTTTAGAGGACTATCCCATGTAACTATAGGCACTAAAGGCTTATCTCTACCCCTTACATTTATCTTGTAATGTGTGATGCAAGTTCGATCCATTTTCCCACTCAAGGATGAGAAGTTTTTCCTCAGGGATGCCTCTAAATGACTATAAATTTAAACCTTGAAGCTTGACATAAATTAAATGGTGACCATTCCAATGTTTATACTCCCATTCAAACATGTTGGAAAAATTAGTTTGTCTATTAGGATACGAAGTTAAAATATATGCCTCCCATTGACCAACTTTTAGTCTTGTAAGACATATTTAGCTATGAGAGAAAATTAATTAGTGTATCTCACTCATCTTGAGTGCCACAAAATACTCTATGGGATGCATAAATGACTCTTACATGTAATTATAAGCTCTACCAACTCGTCTCTACACCTCATGATTCTCCTATAATGCATGGTAGAATTTTAGTTCACTTTTTTGCACAAGGACAAGAAGATTATTTTTAGGGATGCCTTCAAATGACTACAAATTTAAACCTCACCACCCAAAAAATACAGGAGTGTGACTATTATACTGTTTATATTCCCATATAGGTGTATCGGTGAAGATGGTTCATCGATTGGGATAATAAGTTAAACGATACACCTCCTATTGACCAACATTTGGTCTCTTAAGAGACATTTGGCTACAAAATAAAAATTGTTATCATGTTTTTCTTATCCCTATTACCATAAAATCCTATAGGGGGTGATTATAAGACTCTCCCATGTAACTCTAGGGGATGAAAACTCATATCTACCCATCAAAATTCTCTTACAATGCACGATGGAAGTACACTCACTTTTCCCACTTAGGGATGAGATGCTTCTATTAAGGAATATATAAAACCAACTAAAAATTTAAATCATAGGGTATAATAGAGATAAAAACATTAAAATTAGAGTGTTAAAATTACAATCTAGATACATCTATGTATATGATTTATCGATTGGGATAATGAGTCACAAGATACGCCTCCCATTGACCAAGTTTTAGTATCTTAAGAGGCATTTAGATATGAGATAAAACTCATTTCCATATCTTAGCCATTTTAAGTGCATGTAATAATTTATAGGGATCTTAGCAAACTCTCTCATGTAACTATATGTGATGATGGCTCATCTCTACCCCTCATGGTTCTCCTACAACACATAGTGGAAATTCACTCAGTTTCTTACTTAAGGATGAGAAGCTTCTCTAACGACTACAAATTTTAGTCATAGGGAATGATGGAGAGTGGAAGGTGGACATGATAGTTTTAAAATACCCATATATATGTGTTTACATATAAATTTTTTTAGGTGGGATAATGAGTCATAATATACACCTCCCACTAACCAACTTTTAATCTCTTAAGAGATATTTGGCTACAAGAGAAAACTCATTGTTGTGTTTCACTCATCTTAAAGGTGAAGGAATTATATAGGGGGTGACTAGAGGAATATACTATAAAAATATATAAGATAATATATCATCTCTAGACATCAAAATTTGTTTTAATACACATCATAAGTTCATTCAATTTTACCACTCATGGATGAGAAACTTCTCTTAAGGTATGGCTCCAAATGACTACCAATTTTGGTCTCAAGGCTTAACGAATAATGGAGGGTGGTTATTATAGAGTTAAAAAACCAATATATAATTGTATAAATATATGGTTCATTTATTGGGATAATGAGTCAAAAGATACACCTCCCACTAACCAACTTTTGGTCTCTTGAGAGACATTTGGATGTAAGAGACAACTTGTTGCCATGTCTTGTTCATCCTAAGTGCCACATAATCATATGGGGGGTTCTATAGTAATATAACATGAAATTATAGGATATAATAGATTTTATATATCCCTCATGATTATATTTAAATTCATGATGGAATTTATCTTAATTTTCCCACTTAGTGATGAGAAGCTTCTCTTTAGGGATGCCTCCAAACAACTACAAATTTCATCCCTGGGGCCTAATGGAGAGTGAAGGGTGGAAATTTTAATATTAAATTGTTTGTATAGATGAATTAAAATATATGGTATGTCAATTTGGAAATAAATTCAAAATATATACCTCTCACTGACCAACTTTGGGCATCCTAAGAGACTTTTAGTTGCGATAGAAAACTCATTGTTGTGTCTCATTATCTTGAGTGCCATGGAATCCTTAGAGGGGTACTTAGAATAATTTTCCATGAAACTATAGGATATGATGGATAATATATACCCATCATGGTTCTCCTAAAATAGGTGGCATAAGTTCAATTAGATCTCCTACTCAGGGATGAGAAGCTTCTCTTAGGGGATACCTCCAAATGACTGTAAATTTTAGTACTAGGGCCTAACAGAGAGTGAAGGGTGGCCATTATAGTGTTAAAATTACCATATATATATGATGTAAATATGGATTTCATCAATTAGTATAGGGAGTCAAAAGATACACCTCTCATTAACTAACTTTTAGTGTCTTAAGAGACATTTAGTTGCGAGAGAAAACTCATTATCATGTCTCACTCATCTCGAGTACCATAAAATACTCTAGGGGTGATTATAAAACTCTCCCATGAAACTATATGAGATAATTCATTTTATATACCACTTATGGCTCTCCTACAACATGTGTTGAAAGTTTTCCCAATTTTCCCATTTAGGGATGAGAAGTTTCTCTCAAGGGATACCTCCAAATGACTGTAACTTTTGGTCCCCTAGGGCTAATGAAGAGTGGATGGTGACCACTATAGCATTAAAAGACCCATCCTATTATGTCAACTTATAAGGTTTATTGATTGGGATATCAATTCAAAATATACACCTCCCACTGACCAAATTTTGGTCTCTTAAGAGGCATTTGGCTAGGATAGAAAATTAGTTGTAATGTCTCACTCATCCTGAGTGCTAAAGAATCCTCCAAGGGGTGATTATAGGACTATCTCATGAAACTATATGATTTTATTAATTGTATCTACCCCTCACATTTATCCTACAATGTATAGTGTATGTTCACTCAATTTTCCCACTCAAGGATGAGAAGCTTCTCTTAAAGGATGCATCTAAAGGACTACAAATTATGGTGATACATATTGACATATTGTAGAGGGTGGCTATTATAGTGTTAAAACAACCATCCAAACATGTCCACATAGACAATTTATTGATTGGGATAGTGAATCAAAATATACACCTCCTACTAACCAACTTTTGTTGTCTTAAAAGACATTTAGCTATGAGAAAAAATCATTGCCATGTCTCACTCATATTGAGTGCTATGAAATCCTATGGGGAGTGATTATAAGACACTCTAATGCAACTATAAGAGTTAATTTATAGTATCTACCCCTCATATTTGTCCTATAAAACATGGTAAAAGTTCACTTAGTTTTCCCACTCAGGGATGAGAGCTTCTCTTAAGGGATGCCTATAAATGACTATAATTTTTGGTGCTAGGGCCTGATGGAGAGTCACCATTATATTGTTAAGACACCCATATCGATACATCCAAACTATGGCCTAGGGCCTGATGGAGAGTGGCCATTATAGTGTTAAGACACCCATATCAATATAGTTCATCAATTGGGATAATGAAGAATAACATATGCTTCCCACTAACTAACTTTTAGTCTCTTAAGAGACATTTAGCTATGTGAGAAAAATTATTACCATGTCTCACTCATCCTGATTGCCACATAATCCTCTAAGGGTGTTAATATGACTCTCCTATGAAAATTTAGGAAATTATGGATCATGTATACCCCTCAAAGTTCTCATGTAATTCATGACAAAATTTTGCTCAGTTTTACCACTCAAGGATGAGAAGATTCTCTTAAGGAATGCATCTAACCAATTTCAACTTTCATTATTGATGCCTAACATAGAGTGTAAGATCAAAATTATAGTGTTAAAATTCCCATATGAATTCATTCATGTAGATGTTTTGTTGATTAGGTTAATGATTCACAATATATGCCTCTCACTGACCAATGTTTGGTCTCTTAAGAGACATTTGGCTATGAGATAAAACTCATTTTCATGTCTCACTCATCTCAAGTTACAGATAATGCTATAAAATGTATTAATATGACTCTCCTATGCAAATGTAGACACTTATATCTCGTATTTACCCCTTATAGTTCTCCTGCAACATATAATAAAATTTTTCTCACTTTTCCTACTTAGGGGCAAGAAGCTTCTCTTAAAAGATGCATCTGACCAACTACAAATTTCATTATTGGGGTCAAATAGGGAGTGGATGGTAACCATTAAAATGTTAAAATGACCATCTATATGCATCCATGTAGACAATTCATTGATTATGATAATGTGTCATAAGATACACCTCCCACTAACCAACTTTTAGTCTCTTAAGAGACATTTACTTAAGATATAAAAATCATCACCATGTTTCACTCATCCCGAATGCCATAGAATCCTCCAAGGGGTGATTAAAGGAAATTTACATGTAACTATATGTGCTAATATCTCATCTATACCCCTCATGGTTATCTTTCAACATGAGGTAGAAGTTCACTCACCTTTCCCTCTTAGGGACAAGAAGCTTCTCTTAAGGGATGCATTCAACCAACTATAACTTTAATTATTATGGCATGACGGAGAGTGGAGGGTGATTATTATAAAATTAAAATGCCCATATGGATGTGTCTTCATATCTATTTTTTTGATTGGGATAATGAGTCATGAGATACACATCATATTGAAATTTTTTTGGTCTCTTAAGAGGCATTTGACCGTGAGAGAAAACTTGTTACCATGTCTCACTCATCCTAAGTGCCAAAAAATACTTTAGGGGATCATTAGATGAATCTCTTATGAAATTTTAGGTTCTAATGGCTCATATCTACCCATAATGGTTCTCTTACAATGCGTGACAAAAGTTCACTCACTTTCCCACTTAGGGACAAGAAGCTTTTCTTAAGGGACGTGTCTTGCCAATTGTAATTTTAATTCTTGGGTCCTAAAAAAGAGTGATGGGTGACTATTTTAGTGTTAAAATGTTTATCTAGATGTTTCTATGAATATGGTTCATTTATTGTGTTAATGATGCATAAGATATGTCTCCTATTGATTAATATTTGGTCTCTTAAGAGACATTTGGTTGTAAGATAAAACTCACTACTGTATCTTGCTCATCTTGAGTGCCATAAATTAATGTGGGGGGTGATTAAAATACTCTCCCATGAAACTATAAGGGTTGATATGGTGTCTCTACCCCTTATGGTTCTCATGCAATACATGGTGAAAGTTTGCTCACTTTTCCTACTCAAGGATGAAAAGCTTATCTTAAGGAATGCCTCAAAATGACTACAAATTTTAGTCCCAGGGAATGATAGAGAGTGGAAGGTGGCCATTATAGTTAAAAAATGCCCATACATATGCATTTTCATGGATAATTAATCTATTATGGGATAACAAGTCACAAGATACACCTCTAACTCACTAAATTTTTATCTCTTAAGAGACATTTAACTGCTAGAGAAAACTCATTGTCATGTCTCGCTTATCCTGAGTACCATAGAATATTTTAGGAGGTGTTAATAGGACTCTCCCAAATAATTATATGTGGTGAAAACTTGTCTATACCCATCATGTTTCTCCTGTAATACATGGTAGAACTTTACTCACTTTCCCATTCAGGGACAAGAAGCTTCTCTTAAGGGATACATCTGAATAATAACAAATTTAATTCTCTGGGCTCAATAGAGAGTTAAAGTGACCATTACAACATTTATATACCCATACATATGTGTCTATGTAGATGGTTCATTAATTAGATTAATGATTCACAAGATACATCTTCCATTGACCAAATTTTGGTCTCTTAAGAGACATTTAGCTACAAGATAAAAATTGTTGCCATGTCTCACTCATCTTGAGTACAATAAAATCCTCTAGGGGTGATTAAAGGACTCTCCCATGATACTGTAGGTATTGAAGACTTGTATCTACCCCTTGAAATAGGTTTCAATTCGTAAGGATCATGTTTCTAATAGTTTACATGCTTTATTCACTCTCTTGAAGATATTGAACCATTAGACTTTAAGAGAAATTATATCATCAAAACATTACATTATCTTATTCATCAATCATGAAACTTATTTGACAGACCTACTAGTACTTTTAGATGGTGCTTGGAAACCTTGTTTTTTCTGAAATCTAAGCCTGTAACTCTCATATTTCTTGCTTTAAGACCTTTGTTCAACCCCACAGTCCTCCATTAGACCTAAAACCTTTGAAACACTATTCTAAAGCCTTGGAAATATTATAGACCATGATGGACAAAAAAAAATTATATTTGATATTGCAGGAGGCCTTTTAGTTCTTGTAACTTATTTTTGGGCTTTAGTAAGCTTTTAGGTGAGTGATTATAACTTATAACCATGTTTCACATTGTATCTTCTTCATGGAGACTTGGAAACCATGATGCCAACTTGGTAACTAACTTTTTACTTGAAAATTTTCTTTTGACCTTTCAAGAGCATGAGATCCCTTCAAACATGCTTGAAATTCTTATTCTCTATCATACAAACCTATAACATTCATTATTTTTGGCTAAATGTTTTTATATAAACCTACAAAGTTACTCCAAAATACCTTGATTGTGATATGAGGACCTTATGCTAACTTGGAGACATGCGTACAAGATTTGATGATGTCTTAAACTTGTCTACAATCTTATAACTTTGTATGTTTTATCATGATTTTAGGTCATATTTGACATTGCCTATAGATCTCACAACCCTGTAGTCACATTTTATCTTGTCAAAACTTGCTTTGATGCTTAAAACTTGTAAGACACTTTGGAAAAATGTTTAAAAAAACCTTGTATCAAGACATTTAGGTAGTTTTTAGAGATATTAATCATGAAATTAGTGTTATACTCTCATGAGATATTTTCAAACTCTATATATAGTCTTGATTACTCTTGAAGGAGCTTAAAACTATAAAACCCCAATTTGCATGCCTTCTGATGAGATTTGAGACCATGTTTCCCCCTTGAT
The DNA here is from genome assembly GCA_037957365.1 of Torreya grandis. Lineage (NCBI taxonomy): Eukaryota > Viridiplantae > Streptophyta > Pinopsida > Cupressales > Taxaceae > Torreya > Torreya grandis. Next base: position 985,901 of record JARHVA010002437.1, on the reverse strand, counting down.
TAATCATGAAAACCCTTATTAAAAGTCTTAAGACCTGTAACTTGCTCTTGATAGTGCTTGAAACCCTGCTCTCTTTTTCACAGACCTAGAAGCTTCTTGATATGCTTTAGATCTTGCTTCAAATCTATTTTAAGGCTTGAATGAAAGTATTTTAATTCTATAAACATCCTAAATTTTTATCTCTTGCTTATATGAGGGATTTTAGAGCAAGATTGCCTCTTGACCAGTCATGGAAACTATCTAACTCTACCTTGTAAGATCACATGATTTGGAGCTTGAAAATCTTGTATTTTTAGCTACAAACCTATAGGTGTTCTTAACCATGATTTAAACCCTTAATGGAAACATGTTATAAGCCATAGTTAAGCTTGTGAAATAATGGTGCTTGTTGTAGATCTTTAGATGTTTATAAAAGATGCTTAAGACTGTGTCACTCTTTGCAAGATTTGTATATAAGTTGGAAGAATTTTTAAAAATTTATAGGTAATTTTTGAAATACAATAACTCTATGATATTTATGGAAGCCTTAAAATATTGAATGTATACTTGCATGAATCTCTTGGTTGAACTTATCTTCTCACTTACAGTCACGTATGTTGGGTTTTAGATCATGTTTATAAATGAAACCTTAACTAAAGAGACTTTATCATCATGAGTACCCTCCAACTCTATATTTCATATTAATAAACTATATAACCCTAAAAAATCACCACTATAGACTTGTAAATAAATGTTTGTTAAATGAAATCTTGGCATGTTAGAATTATGCCACTATAAACCTTGGAGAAAACTTTCATGTCATCATTATACCACTAAAAACCTTAAATAACAAACATGTAAATGCATTAGAAATATAGGAAATCCTATAAGACCTACAACATCATAATCCTTGCATGTTTTATTTGCTCACAACATTATCCTCTCTTCAAGACTCTTAATAACGTGTAAAAATAGGACTACAAATTCATTTTGATGTCTCTTTAAACTTGAAAAACCATGAAAATATAGCTTCATGGGTTTATGGTTTTAGATATTTTAGTCATTTATAGGGTCTCTTTATAGGATCCACATTTTTTTTCCATTATCATGAATTTTCAAAACCACTTAGCAAAAACCCCTCTAAGATTCAACATGTGCCATGCCCTGGGGAAGAGAAATGGGACGTGATTGGTCCTTTTGTAAAACCCCTACAAACATTTATATTTTGGCTTGTTTTATGATTTTAAACCTCATATTCTCCTCTTCAAGGACATAAAACCCATCATTTATGACCTTTGTTATCCTCTTGGTCCTCCGCAACCCTTGCTCCATGCTTGATATCTATTACAAGGACCTAAAAAATCATTTAGTCTTTCAAATCTTAATTTTATCTAGTTAATGGATTGAAAATTACTTAAATCCTTGGAATAAAAATTGTAGGCATTCAAGATTGTTTTTATGCTCTTTAGAATGTTCAAAATCCATAGATCTCTATAAATCATCCTAAAGATAGTTGAAAGTATGTTACAATCTTTATTTTTAAGCTTTTGGAGATGTTGAAAACCTTTGATCCATGTGGGAAGCTTTTGAATATTCAATAGGATCCTAAAACTTTCAACAGACCTAAAAATCTCCATTTTCTTAGTTTTTTGGCTTGTTTCTCCACTTGCAAGACCCTACAATGGAATCTTCTAGATATTTTAAAGGTTATAGAAGATTGTTCTCTATATAATATTATTGATTGAATCTTGGAAGCTATGGAACCCTAAAACAAAGACCTAAAACTTTCATTGTTTTATTATATAGGCTTGTAAGAAACTTTTTGAAGGCTTAAAACAATCAACAAATGGTTTACTAGACATTCATTTTCTAGTTTTCTGCCCTACAATTTATCTTGAAATGGTACCCTTGGATACATGAGAGAATAACTATTTGAAAAACCTTCATGAAACTTGTAATGAAACCATACAAACAATTCAAACATAGTCTTGACCGAGTTACCCACGATGGAAGATTGGAAGAATTCATAAGAAGATAAAAAGTGGGAAAAAGCAAAGTCAAAACATTCTTTGAACACCATGTAAAAATTTCAAGGTATTGTGGAGGAGTTTTAAGCCTTACAAAGGACCTTTATCTTATTTTTAGAATGTTATACCCTTTTCCATGACCAAATGAATGCTCTTAATTACCCTTTTTGATCTATTTTTTCATTGGAGAACTTCTTTAAACACCCATAGTCATTAAATAGGTCTCTACAAGGATAATTATGACATGATGACCACAAAATTGTTTAATATGCTTGATGAAACATGAAAATGTATAAAAAAACATTACTAGTTCATCAAATAACCTGATCTTGGTCTAAAATTTTACCCCATGGAGGCATTAGTAACCCATAACTAGTTGGTTTTGGTAGAAGAATTCTTGTTTCCATCATGTGAGGTGTTGAGAGATTAGGGTGACTTGAAAAGTCAATAATACTCATTATAACATTAATACATCAAATTCATGAAAGTTAAACATTTGAATATCTGTGAACATGTTCAACAAATAATAATGACATGTTTAAGAATTAAATATGTAGAAACAAATTATAACAATGTGTGATTCACATGTAAATATGTTAAATAATATATATGTGTATGCAAATTATGTCATAATGACATAGAAAATAGGACATATATAAAGATATGTAATCTAGACCATAACATGTACATATACAAAATACATAATATAGGTATACAATGTGGGCCATATCGGCATACAAAATAGATTGTACCTACAACTAGACCCCTAACACAATAACTAGCTCTCCTAATCATCATTGCCTATAAATAAATTGCACTTCTTCACCATAAATGTAGAACCGGTGGTGTTACATGACTCATTATGGGGAGAAACTCTTCTCTTAGAATGCAAAGTATCAAATATTTTTTCCTCAACCTTAAAAAAACTATGGAAACTACACAACATATGAAATATAAAATTTAATTCATTAAAATGATATAGTTGACATGAATAAAATGTTTCAATAGGGTGATTTTGAACTCACCGTATGCCACCTAATGGTTTTCTTCGACTATGTGACCATGAATATATCCATGATGGAGAATCCTATGGAGCAAACATATGTATTTAGATCTAAATGTGTAAACAAATATAAATAAGACATAAAGTATCATTACTTGAAGCTAAAAAAACAATTTTACTATGTGTTCTCACTAGTCTATGTCTTCCAATTAGGTGCTACGAGGGAGATATTAGATGTCGTTTTGATCCATGTGGGGTACCCATGACATCTCTCATCATCTATAAAACCAAAAAATAAAAGGGATCAATTATGATTCCAATAAAACTAAACCTAATTCAAGAAATAATGAATTTAATATTATTCCTTCTGTATATAAAGAGAAAGTGAGAGAGGTATAGAAACAGAGAAAAAATATTTCTTCATGTAAAAAAACTATGGTGTATACAAAATATTTAAACAATAATATTCAGTTTTAGTGTCTACATATTCGTAAATGGAAAAATAACTACAAGAGACATAATTACAAATTTTCATGAACTAGAAATAACTAGTGTCTACATTAAATTGAGAGCACCTTATACAGTTGAGAACAAGATATATACCTTAGATTACTTGTAATTGCTATGTTATGCAACCTATTTCCACATTACAATATATTTCAAATATTGTACATTAAAATGTACTATACACTCTTAATGTATTCTCATTGGGGTTAAATTTTTTTAGGATCCCCATTTTTCTGGGAGTATAGATATGTGGTTTATCTATACTTGAATATGTGTGGTTTCATCACCCATGATTAATAGGGAACCGTTATGGGTTGACTTGTCCAATGGTTTTGATACCCATTATTTTATAAAACTGCTATGTCAGTTACCTATCGATGTAATTATATATATATGGACATACAATAGGTAATAGATAGGAAGAACTAAGTTTGAGAAGGTGAACAGAGTGTGTGAATTCAAGTGTGAATTTGGGAGAGATTGTTGAACATAGCTCCAAACAATATTTGTGCATTTTAATTGTGAGAAGACTAATATGAGAGTCGATTGTACTCTTGTTGGCTTGTAATAAGATTTGAGCAAGTGTTTCTTGGTGGATGTATCCCACATTGGGTGAACCATGTTAAATCATGTCTTCTTGTTGTGAATTTTATTTTTTGTTCTTTATGTATCTTTGTTCATAGATCTTGTTATTAAAATTTTATGAAATTATTCTGCATTAATTTATATTTTATTCCTAATAGTAATTAGTAACATTTTAACTATCATTATTATTGGCATCATAAGTGTTGTTTTGTTATCAATCTAAAATATGTAGCTCATATTTGTTTTGGCTTAATTTAAGAATTCAAGATAACAATGTCAGTGAATAAAGAAACATACGCACAATTTTAAATGTAGATTAAATGTAACATCTTACAAAATTATAAGATTTTAAATGATCACTTCTTGAAAAAGAAACACAAATATGCTACACTTATGAGAGTTTTTCAAATCTATCTAGGATACTATGCTTATGGCAAATATGTAGTTATGAAAAATTTAAAAAATTAAATAATTACACTAATTAGACAAATATATATCACTAAAAAAATAAAATTTAGGCATAATACACCAAATTGTGATTTAACATTAAATGGAAACTTTTATGTAATTTGTAACTTTTCAAACTTGAATGTAGGGTGACACATTGTTGATTGTAGCCTCAACCACATAAGCTAAGGAAACTAAGGTACCTAAGATATCAGTGATCATTTATACAAGTAAAAAATTAAAAGTTTAGTTAAATATTAGTCAATTAAGTAAATATATACCAAAAATAAACTTAATATTCTTTTACATACATAAACAAATGCTAATTAAAATTAAACATGTGTGTTAAATATAGATGATGAATTAGATAAGTCCTATATAATAGGATGAGGTGTGCTGAGGGGAGGTCATGAAGTAATTACACATGACATAAAGTCTGTTATGCTAGTGTCATGAGGTACTAAATCATATATAAGCGAAGAAAAATCTAGTATGATAGTGTCCTTAACTCATGAAGTAACTCCAGATATCATATACTTAGGCATGTTGGTGTCCTAAGGTACTAGAAAAACTATATATGGATTATAATGTTCTATACTTCTCTTTAGAGATAATGAAGCTACTATAAATGGCATAGATTTTAGGGTACTAGTGTGATGCATAAATGTAGGTCTAGTCTCATAGATGTAGTCTTTGTATATTTCACCTAAATAGGAGGTCCAATACACTTCCTCCCATATGATGTGCAATGACATACCAAAAATGTAGGATGACTGCTAATAGGAGAGACACTAGCACTAATACTACTAGCACCAATAATAAGAGGGAAACTAACACCAATACCAATAGAACCTATCATATGAGGGACACTACTAGATGTACCACCACATATAGCCTATGTATAAGGAAACATTGTATGCATCCCATGGCCAATCATAACCTATGTGAAACTAATAACTACCTCGAGGGTATCAATCTGTGTGGTATAATGCAAAATTTTAGGGATAAAAACATGTGTTAATATCCTTCTAGTTCTTTGACCTTATTTAGGGTAGTTTTGGTCCTACCTAAGACTAGGTCTATCAAATAAGGACACACCTCCCCTACCTTGAGAGGCCTTCATATCAAAATAATTTAGACTTTCTTGTAACACAAACTCAAAATAATGTTTTCTCAAAAGTATAATAGAAATTCATTGTTATTGCATGAAGGATCATTAAACACCATCCACCACCTATCCCAAAAGTTATTTTTTATCTCTACATGACCACTATAATCATAAAAAATGAAAAAATTAGTGACTTGAGTGTGGCTTGCGACATCCAACCCATAGGTCCCTCTTGCTTGTCATCTTTTCACTAATTCTTATTCATCCATAACCTTCCTGACTTGATCATAACTGATCTGGACCCCTTTTTCCATTGTTAATCCATCCCCCCAAGTCCCGTTAGCTCAAGATAATAACACCACACTTGGACTATAACATCGATGCCACTCCTATCCGCTTTCAACGCTCCTGTCCAAGTGTAATTTTGGCCCCAATGGTTAATTCCTTCCAGTTCCACATCCTTATCCTTATCAACCTAATACAAACTTATTCAACCCATGACCAATAGATCCCTATAAAATCCCATTCAAAGATCATTTGGAGGGCATTGGAAATTATCACTAAGCAAGCAAGAGTACAAGCAAGACTACTCAAGCAATCTTCCCTATTCTCTATATACAACCAACCTATACAATTTCAAGCTTATTAAAACATTACACCAATGCTTATCCACCTCAAGCACATTTAGTTTAGCATTTTACATATTCATACACTCAATTGCATAAAGCACATCAAGTATGAGAACTATATATGGCTTGATCCCTCTTTGGAGTATTGGTATGTAAGCAACATGCCCACACAGGGGGTGTGGATACACATTCAGTGAATCTTATACACACTAACTCCCCTTCTTATATAAATTGATCAAATTATAATAAAGTATAGGGTTTGAAGAGAAAATCTACTTTACAAACTTCCAACTGTAGAAACTTCATAGATAGGGTCACACAGACCTGATAAACAAAATCCGGAAACCTTAGATTCTTAGGACAAAAAGGATATAGGTAAAATATAGTGTTGATGCCACTCCTATCTAATCAGAAAATAAAAGTTAGATTATGGTTTGTGATAATGTCCCAATCCTACACAATGAATATCAGGCCCTGTCTTAGTCAGCTTCTAGCTAAGTCTTCTTTTCTACCTCTTATTACTATTTTTAGAAAGATTCAAATTACAGTCAAATTACACAAAATTAGTAGCTTCATTATTGTATATTTATTTACTAATTTTATCACACTAGACCCTTAAATAAGTTAGGAATAATACACTAATATTCCTAAAATTGTTAAATCATTTGGTGAACCCAACTTACATTATTTGCAAATAAAAATCCTAGAAACACTAGGGTAAATTTCCTACTGATTTTTCCTATATTTTTTTGATTCTTTTTACCTACTTAATAAAATTAAAAATTAGCATTAAATTTTAAAATTTTTTAGTAATTTTAAAATAATTTTGTTTCAAACCCTTGTTGCCCATACTAGGTACCAGTATTTTCCCATTAATTTTCTAATATTTTTTAAATTTTTAATAGCATATTAAAATTAGAAATTCACTTTCAATTTAAAAATTCAATAGTAATTTTTAGAAATATTTATTTTTCAAAACCCTAGTTGCATCCTCTAGGTCTCTTTAAATCATAAATTTTCCAATAATTTTTTTAATTTTTTACTTACATATCTAACTCAAAATTTCACTTTAAATTTTAAAATTTCATAGTAAATCTTAAAATAATCATCTTTCAAACCCTAGTTGCATATACTAGGTCCCATTTCTTCTTGACGTATCAACTTACATGTTTGTGAGCATCGTATCCTTTTTACATAATTTTTAGTTCATTGTATTTAGGGCTTTACATTTCCTATAGTCAGTACTTTTCTTTAGCACTTTACCTCTTACAAATTATTGTAAAACATTTAATCAAATTTTAAATTGTTTTCCTAGCTTAACAATGGCCCAATACACCAATTTTGATGAATCTGATAAAAGAGAACTTCAAGAACACTTAACTAACACCTTGACATGCAAGATGACATGCTTAAAATACAAAAAGAAAAACAACAAAGAGTGAATAATGGTCAATTTTCCCAAACCATAGAGCAACCAATTACAAATGACACTATGGGGGCAACTATGTCTCAACAACCCCCTATAGTAGCCCAACCTGCCTCTATACCACCAGCTATAGCTAGTACATCTTTGACTCCTAATGTGGTAGCCCTTGTGCAAGAGATAAGATCTCTTCAATCCAAGGTGCAACATCTTGAGCAAGATGCCTCTAGACCTACACATGCTTTAGATTCTTTTTCTCTATTGCATACACCATTGGCACATCATATTTATTCTACACCCTTACCATAATATTTTGTTCAACACAAACTTACTCTATATGATGGCAAGGGTGATCTAGAGACACATTTGAGAGCTTGTCATGTAGCATGTTTGGACTAGGTACCAAATGACTAGATAATTACCAAGTTATTTCTATGGATCCTAAAGGATTATGCTTTATAATGGTTCTAGAATATACTGAATCAATCGGTCAATGCATTCAATCCTTTAGCCAACATGTTCCTAGCTCATTTCAACATTAACATTGGTGATAAGGTTTCATATGCCCAAGTTGTACAACAAAAACAAAGGTCAAATGAGCATCTCACAGATTATGTTCTTTGATATTAGACTATTTTGGCTAAGATGAATAGCCCCATGGCCGATCAAGAGTTACAAGATCTCTTTAAACAGAGTCTTCTACCAGTTTTACATGAATCAATTATGTTCAAATGATTCTCTTCCTTAACTTAATTGTGTAACACACTAAAGGAAAGAGCAGTCTGTTAGGGTGTGGAGCTAAAAGCTTCACCAAGGAGCACACTTATCATTTTTGGGTCTACACAGACACCGGCGTCGGTCAGGAGCGACTGACGTCGGTCAGAAGCAGTTGCAGAGACGCCGACATCGGCAGAGGGTCGGCCGACGGCGGTCATAGACAAGCAGCAGGAACCGACGTCGGTTACCTGCGTGTCTAGAAAGCTATTTTTGTGGACAGAAGCGAGTGTTTGCATGATGAGTTTGAGTTGTAGTCTCAAGCTCGCGTCTCTATTATTGGCAATACTATTTTTAGAGCCCTTGTTTAAGTGGCTTAACTGCTTGTTGGAAGTGCATGCTCAAGTCTCCTAATTCTATATGTAGAATTAGATCTTCTTAGCTTATTGTAGTTGTAGTAGTTATTATTGTAGTTGGTAGTAGCTATTGTGAATTATTGTTGTAATTCATTGTATGTGAAGAACAATACAGAATTGAATCAATCCAAGCTTGTTGGATTTGATTGTTCTTGAGAGAGAGAGCTCTTGAGGAATAGAGATCTAGTGAGAGATCTATACATCTAGGAGAGGTGTGGAAGAAACAAGTTTCTTCAATTGTATTCCTTTTGTAAAGAGTTTGTTAATACAAGTTTTCAGGGTGTTTTCTTGTATCTCTTGTTCTTACTATTATCTCATTCTAATTACTTGTCAATCTGATTTAATTCCGCGTTTATTGCTTTCACAATTGTAATCTATTGTTGGATTGATCCCCCAACAAGTGGTATCAGAACCTTGGTTGCAGGTTCAGAGCTTGATATCCAATAATTGGTATCAAAGCTCAGGTGCACTAACAGGTGGTTCAGTTCTGTGTAGTGTGTATTGATTACAGGTTCTCACAGGAGTTTCTGCAGGGATTACTGTTTGAGTGGGAGAAGCAATGGCAGATGAAAGTAAATTGAGAATGGAAAAGTTCAATGGCAAAAATTACCAACATTGGAGAATGCAGATAGAGGATTATCTGTATCAGAAAGATCTCTACTTACCGTTAGGTGGGGTTGCAAAGAAGCCCAAAGACATGGAGGATGAAGAATGGGAAGTTCTTGACAGAAAGGCTCTGGGGTCTATAAGACTGAGTCTAGCATCCACTGTGATATCTAATTTATCACAAGCAAAGTCTACGGTAGAGTTGATGACTACATTAGCAAATTTGTATGAAAAACCCTCAGCTTCTAATAAGGTATATCTTATGAAGCAGTTATTTAATTTGCATATGAATGAAGGTGGATCTGTTTCTACTCATTTGAATGATTTCAATGGTATTGTGAATCAATTAAGTTCAGTGAATATAGTGTTTGATGATGAAATAAAAGCTCTTTTAATATTATGTTCTTTGCCTGAAAGCTGGCATGGCTTAGTAATGGCAGTAAGTAATACTGCATCTGCATCAAATATTTTGAAAGTAGAGGATGTTGTTAGTGTTATCTTGAATGAGGAAATACGCAGGAAAAGCACAGAAGAGGCATCTGGGAACGCTTTAAGTTTTGAGAGCAGGGGAAGGCAAAAAGAGAAGAGCAAGAAAGACAGATCAAGATCCAAATCTAAGGGGAAAGGCATATCTAAATCCAGAAATGGCAGGAGGCCACAATGCTGGAATTATAGAAAGATGGGACACATAAGCAGAAATTGTTGGTCAAAGCCTAAGGAGGACAATCAACACGAAGGAAAGGAAGAAGCCAAGATTGCAGGTATTGCACAAGATGCTTTAATTTTCTCTCTGCATAATAATATAGAATCTTGGGTATTAGATTCTGGTGCATCTTTTCATGCTACCCCTAACAGAGAATATTTTAGTGACTATATCCATGGAGATTTTGGAATAGTGTATCTAGGAGATGATGAGCCTTGTAAAATAATTGGCAAAGGTAAAGTGCAGCTGAAGATGCAGAATAGCAACACATGGGTGTTGAGAGATGTGATGCATGTTCCTAGCTTGAAGAGAAATTTGATTTCTGTAGGAAAGTTAGGGGATGAGGGTTGTACAGTAACTCTCACAGCAGAATCTTGGAAGGTGACCAAGGGTGTACTTGTTATGGCCAGAGGTAAGAGAGAAGGTACTCTCTATTTGTGTAATTGTGTTACTAACAAATCTCCTTCTGTATTATCTACTTCAGATGTGGATGCTAAATTGTGGCACTCAAAGCTTGGCCACATGAGTGAGAAGGGGATGTCAATTCTTAAGTCCAAAGGTATGCTTTCAGATTTAAAAGGCATAGATCTAGTGTTTTGTGAGCACTGTGTATTTGAAAAACAGAAAAGGGTTAGTTTTCTCAAGACTGGGTCTACTAAGAAGAGGCATAAGCTGGAGCTTGTTCACACAGACGTGTTGGGACCGGCTCAGGTTGCTTCCATTGGAGGATCACAGTACTATGTATCTTTCATAGATGATGCTACAAGGAAGGTATGGATCTATTGTATTAGGAGAAAATCTGATGTATTTGATACTTTTAAAGTTTGGAAACCTATGGATGAGAATGAAACAAGTAAAAGATTAAAGTGCCTGAGATCAGACAATGGCGGTGAGTTCTGCAGTCATAAGTTCAGAGATTATTGTTACATGCATGGAATCCGTAGGCAAAAGACAGTTCCAAGGACACCTCAACAGAATGGTATTGCTGAAAGGATGAACAGGACAATAATGGAGCGTGCAAGATATATGAGATTACATGCCGGTTTGCCCTTATAGTTTTGGGCACAAGCTGTTGACACTGCAGTATACCTGATTAACAGAGGACCCTCTACAGCTCTGAATGGTGGTATTTCAGAAGAGGCATGGACAGGTAAAAAGGTTGATCTCTCATATCTCAAATTTTTTGGTTGTGAAGCCTTTGTGCACATAGATAAAGAAAATAGAAAGAAGCTTGATGCTAAGTCTATGAGATGCACGTTTATTGGCTATGGCTCAGATGATTTTGGTTACAGATTGTGGAATCTAGAAACTAACAAGGTAATCAGGAGCCGTGATGTTGTTTTCAACGAAAGAGTGATGTATTGTGATCAGCTAAAGAAGCTGAATCAATCTGAGCAGAGCAATGGTGAATTGGACGAGGTAAAAGTCCAAGATGAGCTCGCGGGAAAAAGAAATAATCACTTGCAGGAAAACATAGAGATCAACGTCGACAGGTTAGGAACCGGCGTCGGTAGTACAGAAACCGGTGTCGGCCGTACAGAGACCGACGTCGACAGGATAGGTACCGAGGTCGGTCAGGCAGAACCGACGTCGGCCAGTAACAGGTCTACAGGTGACCGAGGTCAGTCACTGTCAGAGAATTTGGGTGGACAACGTGTTGTGGACGAGTCTCAGACACCCATCAGGAGGTCAGAAAGGGTGAGTAAGCCTCCAATTAGGTATTCTCCTTCTTTATTTTATTTATTGCTAACTGATGGTGGAGAACCAGAGAGTTTTGAAGAAGCAATATAGGTGGAGTCCAAGAGTCAGTGGGAGCGTGGCATGGTTGAGGAATTGGAGTCCTTAAGAGAGAACCAAACATGGGATCTGGTTGAATTGCCAGCTGGTAAAAGAACACTCAAGAACAGATGGACCTACAGGTTGAAAGAAGGTGGGGATGGACGGATGAGATATAAGGCCAGATTGGTAGTGAAAGGATTTGCACAAAATCCAGTTATCGACTTTGGTGAGATTTTTTCCCCTGTTGTTAAAATGACTTCTATAAGGGTTGTATTGTCTTTGGTTGCTTTTGAGGATTTGCATCTTGAGCAGCTAGATGTTAAGATAGCATTTCTTCATGGAGACTTGGATGAGGAAATATATATGGAACAGCCAGAAGGATTTGAGGTCAAGGGTAAGGAGAAGTTTGTGTGCAGATTGAAGAAAAGCTTGTATGGCCTCAAGCAAGCTCCTAGGCAATGGTACTTAAAATTTGACAGGTTTATGACTGAGCATGGCTACATTAGGTGTCAATCTAACCATTGCATGTATTTCAAGAGATTTGATAATGGTAGATATATTATTCTATTGTTGTATGTAGATAATATGCTGGTTGCAGGATCTCACATGCAGGATATCTCTGAGCTTAAGGTGAAATTAGCTCAACCGTTTGCTATGAAGGATTTGGGAGCAGCAAAGAAAATCCTTGGCATGAGAATTAAGAGAGACAGGAAAAATCACAGGTTGATATTGTCTCAAGAAGATTATGTGGACAAGGTGTTGAAATGGTTCAATATGCAGGATGCTAAACCAGTAAGCACACCTTTGGATGGACATTTTAAGTTGAGTAAAGAACAATGTCCTAATTCATATGATGAGGTAGAGTACATGAGTAAGGTTCCATATTCTTCCGCATTAGGGAGTTTAATGTATGCAATGGTGTGTACTAGACCGGATATTGCCCAAGCAGTGGGAGTGGTAAGTAAGTATATGGCCAATCCAGGTAAGGAACATTGGAAAGCAGTTTAGTGGATCCTTAGATATCTGAGAGGAACCAACAGTAAGCACTTGTGCTATGGAGGTTCAGATACTTCTCTACATGGTTATGTAGATTCAGATATGGTAGGTGATTTGGATGGCAGGAGAAGCACTACAGGTTATGTTTTTACTATAGGTGGAATGGCGGTTAGCTGGATATCTAAGTTGTAGAAGGTTGTTGCCTTGTCAACTATAGAAGAAGAGTATATTGCAGCCACAGAAGCTAGCAAAGAGATGATATGGATGACACGGTTCATGGATGAGCTTGGTAGGGAGCATGAGAGTTGCAGATTGTATAGTGACAGTCAGAGTGCAATCCATTTGGCTAAGAATTTAGCCTTTCATTCAAGAACAAAGCACATACAGCTAAGGTATCACTTCATACGACAGGTATTGGAAGATGGTGAGTTGAAGCTAAAGAAGATCCATACAGATAGGAATCCTGCTGATATGTTAACCAAGCCAGTTACAAAGGAGAAGTTGAATCTTCATTCAAATTCTATTGGTCTTCATGATTGAGTTGAAGATGGAGGAGCTAGAAGATGTTGCTGTACAGGTACTGGTGCAGCTGTTTATCTCCAAGTGGGAGATTGTTAGGGTGTGGAGCTAAAAGCTTCACCAAGGAGCACACTTATCATTTTTGGGTCTACACAGACACCAGTGTCGGTTAGGAGCGACCGACATCGGTCAGAAGCAGTTGCAGAGATGCCGACGTCGGCAGAGGGTCGACCGATGGCGGTCACAGACAAGCAGCAGGAACCGACGTCGGTTACCTGCGTGTCTAGAAAGCTATTTCTGTGGATAGAAGCGAGTGTTTGCATGATGAGTTTGAGTTGTAGTCTCAAGCTCGCGTCTCTATTATTGGCAATACTATTTTTAGAGCCCTTGTTCAAGTGGCTTAATTGCTTGTTGGAAGTGCATGCTCAAGTCTCCTAATTCTATATATAGAATTAGATCTTCCTAGCTTATTGTAGTTGTAGTAGTTATTATTGTAGTTGGTAGTAGCTATTGTGAATTATTGTTGTAATTCATTGTATGTGAAGAACAGTACAGAATTGAATCAATCCAGGCTTGTTGGATTTGATTGTTCTTGAGAGAGAGAGAGCTCTTGAGGAATAGAGATCTAGTGAGAGATCTATACATCTAGGAGAGGTGTGGAAGAAACAAGTTTCTTCAATTGTATTCCTTTTGTAAAGAGTTTGTTAATACAAGTTTTTAGGGTGTTTTCTTGTATCTCTTGTTCTTGCTATTATCTCATTCTAATTACTTGTCAATCTGATTTAATTCCGCGTTTATTGCTTTCACAATTGTAATCTATTGTTGGATTGATCCCCCAACAAGTGGTATTAGAGCCTTGGTTGCAGGTTCAGAGCTTGATATCCAATAATTGGTATCAAAGCTTAGGTGCACTAACAGGTGGTTCAGTTCTGTGTAGTGTGTATTGATTATAGGTTCTCACAGGAGTTTCTGCAGGGATTACTGTTTGAGTGGGAGAAGTAATGGCAGATGAAAGTAAATTGAGAATGGAAAAGTTCAATGGCAAAAATTACCAACATTGGAGAATGCAGATAGAGGATTATTTGTATCAGAAAGATCTCTACTTACCGTTAGGTGGGGTTGCAAAGAAGCCCAAAGACATGGAGGATGAAGAATGGGAAGTTCTTGACAGAAAGGCTCTGGGGTCTATAAGACTGAGTCTAGCATCCACTGTGATATCTAATTTATCACAGGCAAAGTCTACGGTAGATTTGATGACTACGTTAGCAAATTTGTATGAAAAACCCTCAGCTTCTAATAAGGTATATCTTATGAAGCAGTTATTTAATTTGCATATGAATGAAGGTGGATCTGTTTCTACTCATCTGAATGATTTCAATGGTATTGTGAATCAATTAAGTTCAGTGAATATAGTGTTTGATGATGAAATAAAAGCTCTTTTAATATTATGTTCTTTGCCTGAAAGCTGGCATGGCTTAGTAATGGCAGTAAGTAATACTGCATCTGCATCAAATATTTTGAAAGTAGAGGATGTTGTTAGTGTTATCTTGAATGAGGAAATACGCAGGAAAAGCACAGAAGAGGCATCTGGGAACGCTTTAAGTTTTGAGAGCAGGGGAAGGCAAAAAGAGAAGAGCAAGAAAGGTAGATCAAGATCCAAATCTAAAGGGAAATGCAGATCTAAATCCAGAAATGGCAGGAGGCCACAATGCTGGAATTGTGGAAAGATGGGGCACATAAGCAGAGATTGTTGGTCAAAGCCTAAGGAGGACAATCAGCACGAAGGAAAGGAAGAAGCCAAGATTGCAGGTATTGCACAAGATGCTTTAATTTTCTCTCTGCATAATAATATAGAATCTTGGGTATTAGATTCTGGTGCATCTTTTCATGCTACCCCTAACAGAGAATATTTTAGTGACTATATCCATGGAGATTTTGGAATAGTGTATATAGGAGATGATGAGCCCTTTAAAATAATTGGCAAAGGTAAAGTGCAGTTGAAGATGCAAAATAGCGACACATGGGTGTTGAGAGATGTGATACATGTTCCTAGCTTGAAGAGAAATTTGATTTCTGCAGGAAAGTTAGGGGATGAGGGTTGTACAATAACTCTCATAGCAGAATCTTGGAAGGTGACCAAGGGTGCACTTGTTATGGCTAGAGGCAAGAGAGAAGGTACTCTCTATTTGTGTAATTGTGTTACTAACAAATCTCCTTCTGTATTATCTACTTCAGATGTGGATGCTAAATTGTGGCACTCAAGGCTTGGTCACATGAGTGAAAAGGGGATGCCAATTCTTAAGTCTAAAGGTATGCTTTCAGATTTAAAAGGCATAGATCTAGTGTTTTGTGAGCACTGTGTATTTGGAAAACAGAAAAGGGTTAGTTTTCTCAAGACTAGGTCTACTAAGAAGAGGCATAAGCTGGAGCTTGTTCACACAGACATGTGGGGACAGGCTCAGGTTGCTTCCATTAGAGTATCACAGTACTATGTATCTTTCATAGATGATGCTACAAGGAAGGTATGGATCTATTGTATTAAGGGAAAATCTGATGTATTTGATACTTTTAAAGTTTGGAAAGCTATGGTTGAGAATGAAACAAGTAAAAGATTAAAGTGCCTGAGATCAGACAATGGCGGTGAGTTCTGCAGTCATAAGTTTAGAGATTATTGTTACATGCATGGAATCCGTAGGCAAAGGATGGTTCCAAGGACACCTCAGCAGAATGGTATTGCTGAAAGGATGAACAGGACAATAATGGAGCGTGCAAGATGTATGAGATTACATGCCGATTTGCCCTTATAGTTTTAGGCACAAGCTGTTGACACTGCAGTATACCTGATTAACAGAGGACCCTCTACAGCTCTGGATGGTGGTATTCCAGAAGAGGCATGGACAGGTAAAAAGGTTGATCTCTCATATCTCAAAGTTTTTGGTTGTGAAGCCTTTGTGTACATAGATAAAGAAAACAGAAAGAAGCTTGATGCTAAGTCTATGAGATGCACGTTTATTGGCTATGGCTCAGATGATTTTGGTATAGATTGTGGAATCTAGAAACTAACAAGGTAATCAAGAGCCGTGATGTTGTTTTCAATGAAAGAGTGATGCATTGTGATCAGCTAAGGAAGCTAAATCAATCTGAGCAGAGCAATGGTGAATTAGACGAGGTAAAAGTCCAAGATGAGCTCGCGGGAAAAAGAAATAATCACTTGCAGGAAAACACAGAGACCGACATCGGCAGGTTAGGAACTGGTGTCAGCAGTACAGAAACTGGCGTCGACTGTACAGAGACCGACGTCGATAGGATAGGTATCGAGGTCGGTCAGGCAGAACCGACATCGGCCAGTAACAGGTCTGCAGGTGACCGAGGTCGGTCACTGTTAGAGAATTTGGGTGGACAGCGTGTTGTGGATGAGTCTCAGACACCCATCAGGAGGTTAGAAAGGGTGAGTAAGCCTCCAATTTGGTATTCTCCTTTATTTTATTTATTGCTAACTGATGGTGGAGAACCAGAGAGTTTTGAAGAAGCAATACAGGTGGAGTCCAAGAGTCAGTGGGAGCGTGGCATGGTTGAGGAATTGGAGTCCTTAAGAGAGAACCAAACATGGGATCTGGTTGAATTGCCAGCTGGTAAAAGAACACTCAAGAACAGATGGACCTACAGGTTGAAAGAAGGTGGGAACGGACAGATGAGATATAAGGCTAGATTGGTAGTGAAATGATTTGCACAAAAGCCAGGTATCGACTTTGATGAGATTTTTTCTCCTGTTGTTAAAATGACTTCTATAAGGGTTGTATTGTCTTTGGTTGCTTTTGAGGATTTGCATCTTGAGCAGCTAGATGTTAAGACATCATTTCTTCATGGAGACTTGGATGAGGAAATATATATGGAACAGCCAGAAGGATTTGAGGTCAAGGGTAAGGAGAAGTTTGTGTGCAGATTGAAGAAAAGCTTGTATGGCCTTAAGCAAGCTCCTAGGCAATGGTACTTAAAATTTGACAGGTTTATGACTGAGCATGGCTACAGTAGGTGTCAATCTAACCATTGCGTGTATTTCAAGAGATTTGATAATGGTAGATATATTATTCTATTGTTGTATGTAGATGATATGTTGGTTGCAGGATCTCACATGCAGGATATCTCTGAGCTTAAAGTGAAATTAGTTCAAATGTTTGCTATGAAGGATTTGGGAGCAGCAAAGAAAATCCTTGGCATGAGCATTAAGAGAGACAGTAAAAATCACAGGTTGATATTGTCTCAAGAAGATTATGTGGACAAGGTGTTGAAACGGTTCAATATGCAGGATGCTAAACCGGTAAGCACACCTTTGGCTGGACATTTTAAGTTGAGTAAAGAACAATGTCCTAATTCATATGATGAGGTAGAGTACATGAGTAAGGTTCCATATTCTTCCGCAGTAGGGAGTTTGATGTATGCAATGGTGTGTACTAGACCGGATATTGCCCAAGCAGTGGGAGTGGTAAGTAAGTATATGGCCAATCCAGGTAAGGAACATTGGAAAGCAGTTCAGTGGATCCTTAGATATCTAAGAGGAAACAACAGTAAGCACTTGTGCTATGGAGGTTTAGATACTTCTCTACATGGTTATGTAGATTCAGATATGGCAGGTGATTTGGATGGCAGGAGAAGCACTATAGGTTATGTTTTTACTATAGGTGGAATGGCGGTTAGCTAGATATCTAAGTTGCAGAAGGTTGTTGCCTTGTCAACTACAGAAGCAGAGTATATTGCAGCCATAGAAGCTAGCAAAGAGATGATATGGATGACACAGTTCATGGATGAGCTTGGTAGGGAGCATGAGAGTTGCAGATTGTATAGTGACAGTCAGAGTGCAATCCATTTGGCTAAGAATTCAGCCTTTCATTCAAGAACAAAGCACATATAGCTAAGGTATCACTTCATACGATAGGTATTGGAAGATGGTGAGTTGAAGCTGGAGAAGATCCATACAGATAGGAATCCTGCTGATATGTTAACCAAGCCAGTTACAAAGGAGAAGTTGAATCTTCATTCAACTTTTGTTGGTCTTCATGATTGAGTTGAAGATGGAGGAGCTAAAAGATGTTGCTGTACAGGTACTGGTGCAGCTGTTTATCTCCAAGTGGAAGATTGTTAGGGTGTGGAGCTAAAAGCTTCACCAAGGAGCACACTTATCATTTTTGGGTCTACACAGACACCGGCGTCGGTCAGGAGCGACTGACGTCGGTCAGAAGCAGTTGCAGAGACGCCGACGTCGGCAGAGGGTCAGCCGACGGCGGTCACAGACAAGCAGCAGGAACCAACGTCGGTTACCTTCGTGTCCAGAAAGCTATTTTCGTGGACAGAAGCGATTGTTTGCATGATGAGTTTGAGTTGTAGTCTCAAGCTCGCGTATCTATTATTGGCAATACTATTTTTAGAGCCCTTGTTCAAGTGGCTTAACTGCTTGTTGGAAGTGCATGCTCAAGTCTCCTAATTCTATATATAGAATTAGATCTTCCTAGCTTATTGTAGTTGTAGTAGTTATTATTGTAGTTGGTAGTAGCTATTGTAAATTATTGTTGTAATTCATTGTATGTGAAGAAAAATATAGAATTGAATCAATCCAGGCTTGTTGGATTTGATTGTTCTTGAGAGAGAGAGCTCTTGAGGAATAGAGATCTAGTGAGAGATCTATACATCTAGGAGAGGTGTGGAAGAAACAAGTTTCTTCAATTGTATTCCTTTTGTAAAGAGTTTGCTAATACAAGTTTTCAGGGTGTTTTCTTGTATCTCTTGTTCTTGCTATTATCTCATTCTAATTACTTGTCAATCTGATTTAATTCCGTGTTTATTGCTTTCACAATTGTAATCTATTGTTGGATTGATCCCCCAACACAGTCAAACTAATTTAAATGGGCAAACTCAAGTACACAAGCATCTCAAAAATAACAAACAAGAGTAACACCAAAATCCCATATAAAGTCAAGGTAAATGATAGCAAGAGTTATAATCAATTGACAGTTAATGTAGCTTCAGAGCCCCCTCAATGATTGGTTTTATTAGCACCTCCTCGATGAATCTTCACCAATCTACTATTTCTCTAGCCAAAGTTTTATAGTAGCTATTGGACTATAACATCATATCTCTCCCTCTTATTTGGGAAGTTGACCCAACAAAGCCTCTTCTATGGGGATATGATCAACATGCATTTTGTGAGTTTTACAGGGCACTAGGCCATACAACAAATAAATGCATTAGTTTGAGACACAAGATATAGGATTTGATCAATGACAATCATATTGATCTTGGCACTTCAGTTGAGCCTCCTTAGGCAAAGCAAACATAGGATAAAGCTTTAAAATATTCTCAGATTCTTTTCCATAGCATTCTAAACAAGATATAGGGGACACATTAGGGGTTCACCATGCATATCATGCATATCCCCCACTAGATACATATGGGGCACCTTTAGTTGAGACACATCCTTTGAGTAACATGATTGGTGTATACAATTCTAGAGTTCCAGCTAGACCTTCATCTCCTTCTCAGAGTAGGATATTATCGAGGATGATTCAGATTATCATGCACTCTTTATCAGAGCTTCCATTCATAATCATCCTATTCATAGTGTTCTTATAGATAATGGATCCAGTGTGAACATGTACACTATGACATTATTGAAAAATTTGAGATATTTAGAATAGGATATTACCCTGATAGATATAGTTATCCGTGGATTTAGTGGACACATACAAAGTTCATTGGGTGAAATCATACTTCCTCTATAGGTTGGTCTAACACATGTGGCCACACCATTTAGTATAGTTCCCAGTGCAAGAGTTTTTGATATGTTATTTGGTTGACCATGGATGCAGAAACTTTGAGCAGTAACTTCTACAGTTCATAGATTGTAAAATTTATTCACGCTAATCAGGTTGTTATAGTTGGTGGATTTCCATATGAGTTACCACTCCCCACTTCAGATCCATCTTTTACTTTGTAATTACCAATTTTATTTCAGCCTCTAGTTCTAGTTTCTCCACTCTCTATAGTTCCTCCTCTAGTTCTGATTCAGACATAGTTGAGGCATCCATCGCTAGTAGAAAAAGTTTATACACCTACACAGCTTCAAGATTTTAGATAACTTCCAGCTATAGTTTTCACACCTAGGGCAATATCCTTGATATCTCATGCATCTACTCATATATCACATGTTCAAAGAGATTCTCCTACTACCATATGGGTTCCTAAGAGCCCTACAGTTACATCCACTTCTCAAAGTTACAAGGGGACCCCACACTCAATTTTTAGTTTAGAGATTTCAAAGTATTTACAACATATCTAGATTTTAGATCCACATTCTCAGTATTTCCATTATGTTTCATGATCATGCATGATTTCTCTCCTTCATACAGGACACCATGACATGGAGTCTCCCATGAGACTCATTGGTTACTATCATTTCTTCTCCATATTACCTGTACATATCTTCTTTCAAATTCCTATACGTAAGTTCTTATTCTTGATTGTACATAGCTCAAAACATTCAAAATACAAAAATAGTACAACATATTGAAAACACCAAAAATATTCAAATATTTCAAAATACAAAAACATTCAAATATCTCAAAAATACCAAAAACATTCAAATATTTAAAAACACCAAAAATATTTTTATTATATGCATCATCCATGATTTACATCTCTACTATTATGCTAGACTTACATTTGCTATTCTATGCTATTGTTTATCAATTTATCTAAATTACTATGCTTCACTTGATCTTCTTTGAGTGTGTGCAGTGACATCTGGCTCTTTGATCACTTCACTCTACCAATTGAGGGGGCATCCTAATTATACATCAAGACATACATCAATATACATACTCACTAGGGGCATCTTCTACATGATTACACAATCTAGGTTATGTCATTCCTACACCACACACTCTAGTTATCATGTTGATGTACATTAGTTACTAGCTTACACAGAATACTCTATCGACACTCACTAGTATATAACACTTGTGTATTTTTTAGCATATACCTAGTCATGTACTAACATGTCTTATATACTTTCACATTCTTTCTTTGAGTAGTTGTATATGATTGTATTTCTAGTTATTACATGCTTTCCTTTCTTACTTTTTTTAATTAGATTGTTTGAAAATTTTAGCTCCTTTTTCGTCTCTTACATGTACTTTAGGAAATTTGCAAATGTCCTTTACTTGTATTCATGTGTGTGCCTTAGGAAATTTGTCAATGTCATTTACATGTACTCTTATATTTAATTATGGCTTCCATGCCAACCTTGCTTGTTTCAATTGTATGTGTATATGGTATTTAAACATGCCTTGTATGTTTGCATTCTAGTTTGAGTGACATGTGCTCATGTTCCTTGTTTGTTTGGCCCCTTGGCCATTTTTGTATGCTTTTGGCCTTGTGTGATTATTGTTTATTGTCTTCTCATTTTTTGTAATGCGATGATCTACATCATGAATTATCTTACTATCTTGGATGCCATAATAAACATCATGCTCCATCCCTCCTTGCCAACTAACAACTAACCAGATCTCCAGTTCCAATTCAATACATTACACATGCTATTAAATTATTGTATCTATCTAGGCATACACTTGTTGATATAAAAATATCTCAATACAAACCATGTTATTTCTTGAGATATCTTATCGATTATCATTACTATATCATGTACCTTTGCAGCATAATACATTTTTAGGATTTTTTTTCTAAGGGCAGTCATTATAGGGTCTTCATTCTTACCTTCAGAAGAGGGGAAAATAAATAGGGGTTTTTTCATAGAGATCAAATCTCATACCAATTTAAAAATTAGTTTCAAAACACTCTAAACAATAACCAGACATTAAACCAGTCAGAACAGACTAGGTAGACAGTGAAAATGCTAGAATAGTTATCAGATTTAGCTCAAGAAAATAATGCCAAGATTGGAATATAGTGTCGATGCCACTACTATCCATTCTCAATGCTTCTATCCAAATAAAAAAATAATTAAAATTTCTAAAAGTATGTATAAAAGTAGGTTTAGCTACAATTTTGAACTTTTAGACCAATTCAAAATTAGTAGTTTTTAGTACACTTTTGCTCAGAGAATCTAGATATAAGGGGTATTATGCATGGCATAATGGTTCTCACTTACATTTTTAAATATAGAAGTTGGTATAACTTCCAAATTAGAATCCATGTTCTAGACACTAGTAATTGGGGGAAATGTATGCAACACATTTTTTTTTCTTTTAAGTTCAGTATTACCTAGCATTCTTAGAAATTACATGCCTTATTCCATCTTCAGGTGGTTATCATCATTTTAGAGTGTCCTTCATACAATCCTAACCTCCAAATTTTAGAGTGGCTTTCATATAAGCCTTGTGAAGTAGTTTCAGAGTGGCTTTTATACAAGCCTAATCTCTATCTTTCAGAGTGGCCAAGAGTGGCCTAGTTTTTAGCATACATTCAACTATCCACACCAACATTGTCAAATCATAGTACATTCATGAGATTTATGAGCCATCTCATATGATACACATTTCATATCGGTATCAATTCATAGCTTCACTTTATGGGGTAATGATGGATCTAAAGGAATAACTATCCTTTGTATTATTGAGCCACCTATTTAGAGGGATTGGAAACATAGTCTAAACATTGATTGGCAAACACATGATCACCTAGCTTCACTTAGTAGGCAACGATGGAGCCAAAGGGTTAACCTTTGTATTCTTGAGCCACTTTCATGGATTTGAGCACTTAGCTCTGTTCATGATATTAATCTTGGTACAACATCATCCAACATTACTCAACATAATCCAACATCATTCAACATCATAACAGGTTTTGTAATGGTCTGTGTAATCACTGAGGTGTAATCATTCCTTTTTCTTCCTCTCTCTCTTACCTAACTTTTATACATTCTTATTTTAGATATAGCGTATCTAGTAAGAACTGATCTACTCATTATTTTCATTTACATATTTATACTTCATAGTGTGCTCTCTATATGTACACCTAACATCACACAACTTCATGAGCTTCACCCTTACATGTACATTTAGGTACACTTTATATTTTTCCTTTATCCTAGTATTTCACTTTGTTGTATCACTAGACTAAAGGGGGGGGAATATAGTCACGTAAAATGCAAAAATTAGTGACTTGAGTGTGGCTTGTGATATACAACCCATAGGTCCCTCTTGTTTGCTCTCATGACCCTCATAAACATCTTTTCACTGATTCCCAATCATCCATAGCCTTCCAAACTTGATCCTAGCTGAGCTAGACCCCTTTTTCTATGACTAATCCATCCCCCTAGGTCCCGTCAACTTAGGATAATAGTGCCACACTTGGACTATAGCACCGGTGCCACTCGTCCACTTTTCATGCTCCTATCCAAGTGCAAGTTTGGCCCCAATGGTCACTTTCTTCCTATTTCCCATCCTTATCCTTGTCGGCCCAATGTGAGCTTATTCAACCCATGACCAATAGGTCCCTATAAAATCCCATTCAAAGATCATTTGGATGGGGTTGACAATTATCACTAAGAAAATAAGAATACAAGAAAGACTACTCAAGCAATCTTCCATATTCTCTGTAAATATCCAACCTATAGACTTTCAAGCTTATTCAAATCCTTACATCAGTCTTTAGCCATCTTAAGCACATTCAATTTGGTATTTTATATATTCATACACTCAATTGTACAAAACACATCAAGTGGGAGAAGTACATATGGATTGATCCCTATTCAAATTATTGGTATGTAGGTAGCATGCCCACACAAGGGGTGTGGATACATGTTCAGTGAATCATACACACACTAACCTCCCCATCTTTTTGAAATTGGTCAAAGTACAATGGATTATAGGGTTTGAAGATAAAATTTGCTCTACAAGGAGCTCTACAAACTTCTAGCTATCAAAACTTCATAAACTAGGTCACATAGACATGGTAAACAAAACATATAAATCTTAGATTCTTAGGATAACAATGGCAGAAATAGACTACAACACTGATGCCACTCTTATCCACTTTCAACACTCCTATCCAATCATAAAATGAAAGTTAGATTGTGGTTTGCGATAGTGTCCTAGTCTTACATAGTGAATATTAGACCTTGTCTCAATCATAACAGTCAGTTTCTAACTAAGTCTTCTTTTCTACCTCGTATTACTATTTTTAGAAAGATTCAAATTATAGTCAAATTATACAAAATTAGTAGCTTAGTTATTGCATATTTATTTACTAATTTTATCACTTTAGACAATTAAATTAGGAATAATACACCAATATTCCTAAAATTGTTAAATCAAACACACAAATCAATGATAATATGTTTACAACTCATTGGTGGTGGTTGGTTGGTTCCATACTTAAGAAAAAAATACACACACCTCCTTTTGTTATATATATTTTAAACGTCATCATATGACAATTTATCAAAATAATATTATTTTAGGACCTCTCTTTGATGTAACATTGCATCAAGTTGTGAAGTGACATTTCCCACTTCATTAAACATGGCTTAAAATGTATTGCAATTGATATATGTCCACTATGACTTAAAGATCAATACAAACTATTGATAATAATTTGCAGTTATTGGCATTTTGCATTATATTATTGATACAATTTGGTTTTTTCTTTTGCAAAGTGAAACTGTTGAGGGTTTTGATAATGATTTTGTTCTATAAATTTTTCAAGCATTGGGTCCATAAAATTTTATATCAATACTTATAAAAATATAAATTTTTTAGGCAATTTGAGAGAGTTCAATGCAAATTTAATTTCAAAACCCTATGTATAAAAACATATAAATTGAAACCTAAAGATTAATATGCATATTATCAACCAAATTTTCACCTTAAGGAGGGTTATCTAGCTTACTTTAATTTGGTGTAAAATTGAAACACCTCTCATGTTGTGGGTGATAATTTTTTGAGGTGAATCTCTAGATTGAAGGGCTATCACCCTTTGCACAACACCTATAGATAACCACTAATATAATTACCTTGAATGAAAAGGGATAGAAGGATATTAACACTAATCTAATAGAAGTGATGCACCAAGATAAACTCCACAATTCTACTTGAACTTGCACTATGTAAGGCAATTTGCAAAATTGATCTCAACACCCAAGGTTCCCCTAACAAAAGTGTTTCAACATGAAGGTAAGATGCAGTGAATTTCTCAAGGTATATGAACAATAGGTCTCATCATAAACACCAATACTCTTTATTACACTTAAAGACACATGAAAAAACTAACTACACATCATGAGACTTGTTAGAAGGTAGATCACTTACACAAAACACGAAAGAGTGAGATGAACACAATGAGAGATAACTATTTCTTGCCATTCAACCATGAACTAATTCACACACTTAAACAAGAATTTGAGAAATCAAAACCAACTTGAAATATTTTATTCAAAGGAAAAATTAGTAATCAATCTAAAAGGGATTTGCCATACCAAATGTGGATATATTACAAGGCCAAAAGTGGCAATTTATATAGAAAAATAAGGAAGAGAAAGGAAGGGTGTAGTAAAGGGAGAGATACAATTGTCCAAGAGATTTAAAATCAAGTGATGGGTTATGGAATTGTCCAAATAGACTTAAAATGACATGTTCCTCTCCTATGAAGATACTCCATCATCCAAGTGGTATAGGAGTTAGAAACTTAACTTGACACCTTGCACAACTCCTAAAAACTGCCCTTATTTGTATAAGAAGAGTGACAAATGGAAATTTTCATCATAAATTAACCATGATATACTTTTATACATATCATTTTAAACATATCATGCATTTATAAATTCCTTTGGTCTGATATTTCAATGGTAATCATCATTCATATGCTTAGGTGTCTTGAGACCCCTTCATCTACCATGCCTAGCTTTGTCCAAGTTGTTAAAAACTTGAGTTCATCTTCTAAAATGCATTATACCTCCATATATGTCCTATTAACAACATATTAGACCTTAAAAAACTCACTTGGAGTCATCAAACTCTCCTTAAGACTCCAGTTTTCACCTTTTACTCTCATTAGGCTTCTTTTCTTTGTAGCCCTAAAATCATGTAAACCTCCTTGTGTAGGACAGTGTATAGATGATGCAAGGAAAATCAAGACATATTTGAGGACCAATAATGGATTTATAATTCCATATAAAATTTTAGGTCCTAAGAGTGAGTGAAAATACCTTTTTTAATTCTCTTCTCTCAATTAGGCCTCCTTGCCTAGAATACTATTTTTCTACTCTAGATCTGTCCCACATGTGTGAAACCAACCAAAATCATTTGATTCACTTTATCTAGCCTGTCACCAAAATCCAATCCAAATTTTAGGCCATGAGACCTTGTGAAAGTGTGAGAACCATGAAATAGCTTCAAAACCTAGTCTCTTTTTGAGCTTGTTGAAGACTACATTAAAAAATGGGATTTGTTTGATCATTTACTAGATGTACTATATAGATTTTTAGGATTTAATAGTTGTAATACATCCCAAATGACCTCTTACAATATTTTTTAAGTGATCCACTATCCAAAACCTTGAAAAACACCAAAACAAACTTGTAAAATAGTGCATTTAATTCTACATGTCAAGAAAAAATGCACATTGAGAATATAATTGGAGTCTAGAATAAATTTCATGAGGTTTTAAAATAAACTTAGGTAATTTCATGCACTTTATAAATCAATATTTCACACAAGGTCTCTACTTGGGTTTTGGGAGGTTTTAGAGTTGCTTAGGTTCTCAACAATTTTTCATAAACCCTTTCATATAGTTGTGAGTGAAATAAGTTATCTCTTGGGTTGGAAATAGGCCATTAAAGAGGGGTTTGAGTTATTAGCTGTTGTTCATACATGTTCAAGACCTAATATAAAAATTGATGCCATAATATTTTAGTTTAGAGACATTATTACCTATTTTTAAAGTCATTTATCTCCATGCATTAGGTTCATGATCATACCAAGTGAGATAAAACTGGTTTGGAGTGCAGTCATTCACCTTGTGAAGCTCAAAGAGCTTCAATAGGATTAAGTGACACTTTTATTGATTTCATCTAACTGTGAATGGTATTTATAGGATTTGTAATTTCATATTTCACCTTAAAAAATCCTCATGCCTCCATGCCATCTTTTTCAAATCATCTTTCTTTGGACTGTACTATACGTATGCCAGTGAAGTTATGGGCTTCCTAGGCTTAGGTAGAGTCTTTAATATTTGATTCACTTTAGGTGAGTCTGAGCGTTACATAAAACCATATTATAATACATATAATATCCATATTTTATTAAATAACTCCATATAATTTTATGTTTCTCAAAACAAGTAGCTTCTTATGATTGACCAAGCAAACTTGCTTCTAAGTTTGCTTGGTCCAGAATATAATTCTCAACTTTTTATTTCTTACCGAGTCTAAAGATATCAAGATATTATAATATAAATCAGAAATAATTATCAAAATATTTTCTTCCCTTAGACTTATTATTTTCATTCTAGACAAGCAAATTTCACCTAACAAGGTAGGTAGGCCTATGGCTTTCACTAGTTGTGTGTGGAGAGTTGAAGTGAGTCATGTAGACAATCAATCTTTTCCTTGAACTCTCTTTAGGTCCATTGATTTATTTGAACTTAGATGGTTTCATTAATTGGTCATGATATCATTAAATCTCCCCTCTCATTTATTTTAGGTGACACTCTTCTAAACCTTTAAGAATGGCATGTCTTGCTTAACAACCTGTAGATGCCCATCTACATGTTTGAATGTATTTTGGGCTTGAGGACTTTGAATATACGTCATTAAACATCCAAATGATTTTTTTTAAATTTTTTAATATTTTATAACATTATATAACTTCCCAAAACCTTTCAATTCACAAATATAGACTTGTTCAAGGCTACATTCAGACCTTCTCAAGGTGTGGCTATAGGTAGTCAATAGAGAAGATTTTCGCATGAGATTTGAAGTTGATCTAATAAAATGTATCATGACACTCTAAAATTGATCAAATATTCATGGAGGATTTCTCCAATTATTATTCAAGCTCTATTGGCCTTTTCTTATCATTTTACAAACCTTTACCTTCTTGTCTTGAAACTCAAATTTTTGTATGAGTACTAGGTTTGTGACTCTCTCTCATATTAACCCTCATTAGATTTAAAAAACTTAGGTAATTTAATTTATTTATGAATTATTTCATTCATATATATATGGATTTATGCTTCCAACACTCACACTCCTTTGTATGAACAAATATCCTTTGTCCCAAATGGGGATCTACAGGTCTATCACCTAGAGGTCTCTTTTCTGCTTAGGTGGATTGTTAGAACATCTTATTAATCCTTTGACATTTGATTTTTGTATCTAATCATTACATATTCTATTTAATCTATCTTAATATCTCATATAAATCTAACTAAACATTATGCCATCTCATATTTGAATCAGGGTATATGCAATCCTATGTTTATATAGTCAATTTTTATGCAAGGTGTATGCATAGAATTAGATTCTATGGTAATTCATGATTTTAATGATGACATGAAGTTTTTAGAGGTTATATGAGTGATTAGGAGTATATGTATCATTACTCCATTTATTTAACATCTTAATATGAATCATAGACCTCATGAATACTCGCCTCTAGGTTTGTAGACTTGTGGGTGAAAGAAGCTTATCTAACTCTATGTTGGAGATTGAATTGAGTCCCATTATCACTATATTAAACTTAAAACATGTTCAATATTGATACATCATGGTTTATTATTTATGTTCATTTCTAATTGGACCAAACTTGGCATTCAAACTTGTAGAAGACCGCTAATAGATAGACCATGCTTTCATAGAGTTTAAACCATTATGTCTCTTGAAAGGATATTTACAAAGAGCCATTTTCAGTGAGATAAAACACATGGGTCATATTAGAGTGAAGTTATTATATTAATTATGAGGCACCTAGATATTTATAAAGGTGGAAACATTTCAGACCAACCAACACTTGCATTAGGGGTGACTGAAACTCCATACACTTAAGACACTAGTTCCTTTGAAGAAAACACCTCATGAAGTTGAATTTATTGATTAAACCAAAATTAAAATGATTCATTTTTACTCTAAAAACATCACACAAAACTATTATCCTCCATTTTTCTCTAAGGTGAATAAACATGAGCAAAACCAGACCTTGCTTGAATTGACAAGGCATAGTGACTTATTATCAATCTTAATGATTGTCAATAAAGGGAGGATATGTATCTACAAACCAATTCCACTAAATTGAATCTCATTATGGCCACCAATATTTACCAAATGTTTAGCCTCCAAATTTCTCTCTCTTGGCCATACCATGCATTTAAATTTTGCCTTTTTGAGTGTATGAAGGTAGTGATGGAGGAGAGAGAGATTTATTTGAATATGTAAGATCTGAAACTTGATACTAAGATTTTTTTCTGACCTATGGAAGTATAATAGTCTCTCTAAAACATTTTTAAATAGCAATTAGATCTTTCAAGTCTATACAAGTACCCAAAGATGCTTGTAAAGGAGTAATTTTCTCATTTAAAGCATTGAACTACAAGTTTTTTAGGGTATGATCATTATATTAACCTTCTCTAACATTAAGTACAATAGCAGGCTTCTTGAAATTATTTACCTATAGGATGGTATGTACTAATCTTCAAAATTAGGTCAAAAGTTGACCAAAATGACTTTGTGGTGCATATCATAATAATAAAAGGTTAATGCATCACAAAAATATTTTAAAGACATAAGGACAACCTCATATAATTACTTATCATAATGATAAAACTTTTATCACGCTTGGAAACACCAAGACCTTATAAATGACCTTAGGATCATATAAGCACATATGAGACCAAACTTCAAACAATGCTAGACAATGAGTGATGTGACCACATGAAAAACATTAAATAACATTTATAAGACCATTAAAATACATTAAAATACCACATTGAATTTTTAATATCCTTAGGGAAAGTTTAAACCTATAGGGGTTGACCATTTTTGACTTGGGGTCAAAAATTGGTCAAAAATTTGTTGATTCAATGGGGTAGCATGCCTACAATGCTAATAGATAAGTGGAATTATCCTCCAATTGGGAAATGGAGTCACTCTTATAATTAAATATAAAATGGACATGCCTTTACAAGACTCAAAATCATACCACACCACACAATAAGAAACAAACACACTATGCCAAAGGTATTTAGAGAAAATCACACAACAAAAGACACTCAAAACAACACACCTAACCTATTATGTACAGACTTCAAAAAATGTTTGAGGTGGTGAAATAAATCTTCTTAATTCAACCAAGATCAAAAAAAATATTTATAGATTCACACCTACTTCATGAGAAAAAATCACCATATAATGAATATTTATCAATGAAAAATTGCTTATGAAGGTGATAAAATGACTTACCACTCATGAAACCTCTGTTATCTATAAGTGCTTCACTTTAGACTCATTTGAATGACCCCTTTAACTCTCTTTGATGTCTTATCAACATTAAAATATTCTTTCTCTCTTTTATGCTCACTTGATCCTTCTGAATTTGCTCTTTAAGAATCATAAAACTTAGTCCAACTTTACCTTCATTTGAACCATGATGTGCTAGGTGTTTAGAGGCACGGAAATTGTCTTCTTTCTAGCCAAATGCATCTATAATTGAATAAAGATGATCTTGATATCTATACTTATCCTTACACAAAGTTCTACCTTGACCTGATCACATTCTTCTAAGGCTGCCTTATGTTTGATTTCGATATCAAATTCCTCCTTATGCTCATTAGGCCTATCATTGATCTCATCATCAATCTCATGTCTCAATTAAGGAAGATCGGGTCCACTTACCTTTTCAAACTATTAAATTATGGCATGGTATTTCTGCCATAGATCATCATGTTCTTATTGACTAGCATATTCATGAATATCCTCTTGTTTGGTATGAAAAAATGCATCATCGTCTTCAGTACTATTCTCTAACACACTTGTAATATCACCCTGATTATCCATATGTAGAAAATAACTACCCCATACAACTTATTGAAAGGCCATCATTAGAACATACCTCAATAAATTCATCATCTTATTTATGTATGATATATGTGATGATACCTAACTCTTGAATGAGTTTATATGGATCAAACCCATGATGATCAACTCTAAAATCATCAAGATAGAGGTCAACTATGCAATCAAGAGGTGTTAAAGATTCTTGGTCATTTGGATAGTCTTCTTATTAATTTATGGTGAAGTTCATGTTTGATGTGTTAGGCACATATGGATCCACATGAAACTTATCTAAAGGTTTAGACTTGATAGAGACTTAGCACCATACCTGGTTCTAAATGTCATATAGGATCAATCTAAAGTCAAGTACCCCTGAATTTTATCAATAAAGTCCCTTGACAAGCCAAGGGAAAAATGAGGTGGTATATTCACAACCATAACATATTGAGAGATAGAGAATGTAGGATAATCATGGATATTCAAATGCAATCCTTTGATAATGCCAACTATCTTAGCAACTAATCCATCTAACTGTAATACCCCCTTGAATTGTGACTCATAC
This sequence comes from Torreya grandis, assembly GCA_037957365.1. Classification (NCBI taxonomy): domain Eukaryota; kingdom Viridiplantae; phylum Streptophyta; class Pinopsida; order Cupressales; family Taxaceae; genus Torreya; species Torreya grandis. The sequence continues at coordinate 953,840 of JARHVA010002437.1, read as the reverse complement.
TTTAACTTCAACTTATCTACTACTTGTTTAGGCATGAATGATGTACTCACTCGACTATCAATCAAAAAATTGTGGAATAATGAGTATATAATGATGATAGAGAGGTAAAATGAAGGAGGTTTATCCTTTATTTAATTTTTTATTAGCTTCCCATCCTTAGTCTTCAATTCATTTGTTAAAATTTCCCCTCTTTCACTAGGCTATCTAGATGATGCATTGAGCTTGGAGAGCTCATTTCTGAGTAGTTCTCTTTGTTTAGGAATGGAAAATGTTTCCCACATTGGGATGATTACATGAACTTTATTTATTTTCTCAAAAATATTCATAGGATATCTGCCAAATTTGTCTTGTCCTTTAGGATCCATATCACTACCACTACCTTGTGTCACTTGATCCATAGGAGAATGTATAGAAGGAGCTTTAGCATTTTGAGTTTTCTAGTTTACCTGAGACATAAGGGATACATTTGACATATCTATTCCTTAAGGTGCTTGAGATTTCATGTTTGGACCACCACTTATCCCTTGTACTTCCTCAACTGCTCTCTTCTTTGACCTTGTATTTGTAGCTATGGTGTTTGATATAATGTTCAAGTTACCTTGGTAGTTGATTACACATGAGTCTTCTTGATAGTAGTTCATCAAAGTAGCATTTGATTGAGAATATCCTCCATGGTTTTCTCCTCCACTAGGCATACATTATTTAGTCATAGAAGGCATTGTTACCCATTGATCCATATAAGCTTGATTGAATGCTTCATTTGCATAATTGCAAGAGTTATGAGACTAGTCCCATGAAGGCTACTCTTCATTATTTTGTACAAGATTATTTTGGATAGGTACAAGTGATTTGGAAGTAGAAAAGCATTCTAATTTTGTATACTGTGTTTCCTCACTTGAGTTAACTACCCTTGTCCTTGGTATTAACTGTAAAAATATTATCTAGAAGCTTGATAAGATTGATAGGGATGGAAGGACCTTGATTATACTTACATTGTTATTATTGTTGTTCCCTCTTAAGATTTTGATTCTCTTCTCTAAGAGTTTTGATTAGATCTTCCTCTTTTCACTTGCTTGGATGATTAGAGGTAGCTTGCTTATGCGTGGGTGTGGAAATATGTGCAATGGTGGAAAAATTCATGGGAGGTCTAGGGGCTATCTTCATAGATTTAATAATGCAATTCTTAGCCACTATAGTAGTCTTACAGATAATGTAAAGTATATGCTCCTATGGATTGAATCATCATAGATATGTCACTATTGAAAACTTTAAGGTAATAAAGAAAAGCATGATGTGTAGTAGGCCTTACCAATATTGGGATCATATCCCATGTCTTTTGAAATCTTGTGTTGAAGTCTTGTATGGCCTGTTAAGATGCTCTTTTTATTGTAGTTAGCTGCTTGATCAAGGATAAGTGATCAAATTTATCTTCAAATATCCTTTTCAAGGTATCACCTAATTCATCCCATGTAGTGATATATTTGGAAGCCAAAGAACCATACCAATAAAGTTCCTTGAATTTAAAAGAGACAACCAAAAATATGATGACAACATTCTCTTTAGTGATGTTGTGTATATTAAAAAAGTTGGTAATGTTTCTTATGTGTTTAATAGGAGTAGTGGAAACTTCTCCCATGTATGAAGGCACATTTTTTAGGGATAACATAGGAATGTAATCATAGTGATCAAGTGCTAAAGGAATTTTTCCATTGAATGCAACAAATTTCAAGTTCTTTGGGGCTAGGATATTTTAAATTAGACCCAAGTATATTAATAGTATGGGTGGGTGTTAGCAAACCTCTTTGTCCTAAATGAATAGTAATGTATCTCTAAAATTTAAATGTAATGCCTCTCGTAGATGACATTGTCCTTACCTGAGGCATGAAAATGAGGTACTAGTCTTCAACCAAGAACCAATGAGTGCTAGAGTCTCCAGATACTACATGAAGGAAGCTTTACAACTTAAAATTTTTCAAGGTCAACATCTACCTTTGAAAATGTCTTGGACCATGAGGTCCCATATAGCATGACAAAAATATTATCAACCAAAATTTCACCCTAAGGAGGGATACTTAAACCTTCTTAAATTTGGCATAACATTGAAACACCTCTCATGTTGTGGGTGATAATTGTTTGAGGTGAATCTCTATATTGAAGGGCTAACTCCCTTTACACAAAACCTTAAACCAACTACTAATAAAGTTGCCTTGAAGGAAAAGGGATAGAAGGAAATTAACACTAATCTAACTAAGGTATTTCACCAAGATAAACTCCACAAGTCTAATTGAACCTGCACTATGAAAGACAATTTGTAAAATTGATCTCAACACCCAAGGTTCTCCTAACAAAAGTGTTTCAACATAAAGGTAAGATGCAATGTATTTGTCAAGGTGTAGTCATATAAAATGCAAAAAATGGTAACTTGAGCATGGATAGTGACACCCAACCCATAGGTCCCTCTAGTTTTCTCTTATGACCCTCATAGGCTTGTTTTCACTGATTCCCAGTCATTTGTAGCCTTTTAGACTTGACCCTAGCTGATCTAAGACCCTCTTTTCATGACCAATCCATCCCCCCAGGTCCCATCGACCTAGGAAAATATCACCCAACTAGGATAGGAACACTAGTGAAATTATTTTTTGCTTTTAACACTATTGTACAAGCTCATTTTTGGCCCCAATGGTCAATTTATTCTAGTTACCCATCCTTCTCCTTGTCAGCCTAACATGATCAAATTCAATCCATAACCAATAGATCCCTATAAAAGTCCATTCAAATATCATTTGGAAAAGTTTGGAAAATATTATAAAAGAAAAAAGAATACAAGTGACATCACTCAGGTAATCTTCCCTATTCTTTTCATACAACCATCCATTACAGTATTAAACACATATAAATCTCTACACCAATCCCTAGTCATTGTAAGCACACCCAATTTAGCATTTACTTAAACTATTATATCACAAATGCACCATGAACTTTCAAAGAGAGAACTATATATGGATTGATCCCTCTTGAGAGTATTGGTATGTAGGCAGCGTTCCCACACACAGTGTGTGAAACACATCTAGTGCATATTACACGCACTAACCCCTTCCCTGTTGCTAAAAAATTAGTCAAAACATAATGAAAGATAGGGTTTGAATAAGTAATCTACTCTACAGTGAACTTTTTTGACTTTTAGCCTCTTAAATTTGGTACATAGGCTCACATAGACCTGTTGAACAAAACCCAAAAAGCTCAGAGTCTCAAGACAATAGTGAAAAAAAAGGACTACATCACTGGTGCCACTCTTATCCACTTTTGGAACTCTTTTCTAATCAAAAAATAAAAGCCAAAATCTTGTTTGTGATAGTGTCTCAAGCCTGTTTAGTAAATATCAGACCTTGTCTCAGTCAGATTAGCATAGTTTAAGTTAAGTCTTATTTTCTCCCTTTTATTACTATTTTTAGAAAATCTCTAATTGTGAATAAATTTAACAAATCATTATCTTATTTATTGCATTTATTTATTGACTTATCAATCTAGACCCTTTAACTAAATTATGAATAATACACCAATAAACCCAAAATTGTTAATTCATTTGGTGAACTTGACTTACTTTGAATTATGCATAAAAACCCTAGAAATCCTAGGGTAAATTCCTAGCTAAGTGCATCTTACACACACTAACCCCCCCTCTTGCTCAAAAATTCGTCAAAGCATAATGAAAGATAGGGTTTGAATAAGGAATCTACTCTACAATGATCTTTTTTAACTTCTAGCCTCCAAAATTTGGTACATAGGCTCACATAGACCTACCAAACAAAACCCAAAAAGCTCAGACTCTTAGGACAATAGTGTCAGACAAGGAACACAATGCAAGTGCCACCCCTATCTACTTTTGGCACTCCTATCTAATCAGAAAACAAAATCTAGAATCCTATTTGTGATAGTGTCCTAGGCCTGTACAATAAATATCAAACCCTATCTCAATCAGATTAACATAGTTTAAGCTAAGTCTTATTTTCTCCCTTTTATTATTATTTCTAAAAAAGCTCTAATTGTGAATAAATTTCACAAATTAGTAGCTTATTTATTGCATATTATTTACTGATTTATCAATCCAGACCCTTTAACTAAATTAGGAATGATAAACCAATACACTCAAAATTGTTAATTCATTTGATAAATGTGACTTACTTCGAATTGCACATAAAAACCATAGAAACCCTAGGATAAATTCCTAGCTGATTTTTTCCATAAATTTCTAAATTTTTTCTTGAATATTTAAAGCAAAAATTCATCCAAAAATTTTAAAATTTAGTAGTAAATTTTAAAATAATTTTATTTAAAATCCTAGTTGCATCAATTAGCTTCCAGTAATTTTCCAGTCATTTTATAAATTTTTAGTTTCATATTAAAATCATAAAATCACATCAAATTTTAAAAATTCATAGTAATTTCAAAAAAAATATTTCTTTGAAAACCTTGGTTGCATCTACTAGGTCCCATTAAATCAAATACTTTCCCATAAAATTCTAAATTTTTCACTTGCATACTTAACTCAGAAATTCAATTTCAATTTCAAAAATTCATAGTATTTTTGCAAAAATATTATTATCAAAACCCTAGTTGCATGTACTAGCTCCTTTTTGCTTCTTGAGTTATCACCTTACATGTTTTGGAGCTCTATATCCTTTTTGTATAATTTTTAATTCACTATTTTTAGGACTTTACATTTCTTATATTTAGTCCTTTCCCTTTTTAGCACTTTGCCTATTACAACTTATTGCAAAACATTCATACACATTTCAAATTGTTTTTCCTACTTTAACAATGGCCCAATATATCAATTTTGTTGAAACTGATAACAGAGAACTTCAAGAACTTTTAACCAAACATCCTGATATGCAAGATTCCATGCTTATAATTCTATAAGAGGTACAATAAAAAGTGAATAATGATCAATCTTCTCAAACCATAAAGCCACCAGTTGTAAATGACACTATGAGGGCAACTATGTCTGAACAACCCCTATAATAGCCCAACCTTCTTCGATGCCACCAACTACAACTAGTACATCTTTGTCTCCTGATGTGGTAGCCCTTGTGCAAGAGATAAGATCTCTTCAATCCAAGGTACAACATATTGAACAAGGTGCCTCTAGACCTACATAGACTATGATTTTTTTGATTTACTGCATACACCATTAGCATGTCACATTGCTTCTACACCCTTGCCATAAGGAAATTTTTTGTTCAACCCAAGATTACTCTTTATGATGGAAAGGGTGATCTAGAGACACATTTAAGAGCATTTCACACAACATGCGTGGACCATGTACCAAATGAATGGCTACTTACCAAGTTATTTCCATGGAGCCTAAAGGATTATGATTTAATTGGTTCTATAGTATAATGAATCAGTCAATCAATGCATTCAATCATTTAGCTAACATGTTCCTAACACACTTCAGTATTAACATTGGTGACAAGGTTTTATATGCTCAAGTTGCATAACAGAAACAAAGGTCAAATGAGCATCTCAAAGATTATGTTATTTGATATAAGACTATCTTGGCTAAAATGACTAACCCCATGGCTGATCAAGAGTTACAAGATCTCTTCAAATAAAGTCTTATACTAAATTTACATGAATCAATTATGTTCAAAAGATTCTCTTCCTTCACTGAATTGTGTCACACACTAAAAGAAAGAGAAGTCAAGTTAATTTCAATGGACAAACTCAAGTACACAAGTATCTCAGAAACAACCAACAAGAGTAATAACAAAGTGTCATACAAAGTAAGGGTCAATGATAACAAGATTTAAAATTAACCTATAATTAATGTGGCTTCAAATCCCCCTCAATGAGTGGTTCTATCAGCACCTCCTTGGCATACATTTACAATCTACCAGTTTATCTAGCCAGAGTTTTACAATAGATATTGGATTGTAACATCATAAATCTCCCTCCTATTCGAGAAGTTGACCCCAAAAATCCTCTTCCATAGGGATATGATCAACATGCATTTTGTGATTTTCATAGGGCACCAGGCCATATAACAAATAGATGCATCAGTTTGAGGCACAAAATATAGGATTTAATAGATGACAATTATATTGATCTTGGAACTTTAGTTGAGCCTCCTCCAACAAAGCAAACACAAGATAAATCATTGAAAATATTTTTAGATCCTTTTCCATAGCATTAGAAATAGGAGATAGGGGACACATTAGGGGTTCACCATGCATATCATGCACATCCAACACTAGATACATACTAGGCACCTTTATTTGAGACACAATCTTTGAGCAACATGATTGGTGTATATAATTCTAGAGTTCTAACTAGACCTTCTATCTCCTTCTTAGAGAAAGAGACCATCGAGGATGATTCAGATTATCATGTACTCTTTATCAGAGCTTACATTCATAATCATCCTATTCATAGTGTTCTTATCGATAATGGATCTAGTATAAACATGTGCACTATGACATTACTGTAGAATTTGGGATATTCAGAGTAGGATATCACTCTAATAGACATGGTTATTAGTGGATTTAATGGGAATATATAGAGTTCACTAGGTGAGATTGTACTTCCTCTATAGGTTGGTCCAACACATGTCACCACACCATTCACTATTTTTCCTAGTGTAAGAGTTTTTGATATGTTACTTGGTTAACCATGGATTCAGAAACTTTGAGCAATGCCTTCTACAATTCATAGATGCTCAAAATTCGTTCATGATAATTAGGTTATTATAGTTGGTAGAGTTCTATATGAGTTATCACTTGTGACTTCAGAGCCATCTACTATTCCATAGTCACCAATTTCAATTTCTCCTCCAGTTATAGTTCTTGCTCCAATTCAGATCCAAACACAATTAAGGCATCCACCACCAGTACAGAGGGTTCATACACCTACACCACTTCACGATTCTAGATAGCTTTTAGCCATAGTATTCACACCCAAGGTAGTCTCATTGAGATCTCATGCATCTACACATAGAGCACATGTTCAGAGAGCTTCTCCTACTTCCATATGGGTCCCTAAGAGCCCTACAATTGTATCCACTTCTTAGATTTATAAAGGGACCCCACAATCCATTTCTAATTTAGAGATTTTAGAGTATCTATAACATATATAACTTTTTGAGCCATAGTCTCAACATTTTCATCGTGATTCATGATTACACACGATTCCACTCCTTGATACAGGACACCATAATAGGGAGTCTCACATGAGACTCATCGATTAGTATCATCCTTTCCCTGCTTACCTATACATGATTTCTTCTAATTGATTATACATAGTTAAAATATTTCAAAATATAAAAACAATATAACATTTTTAAAAATCCAAAAACATTCAAATATGTCAAAAACAACAAAAACATTTTGATTGTATGCATCATCTATGCTTTACATTGCTACTACTATGTTAGGACTTACATTCACTATTCCATGCTATTGTATGTCGATTTATCTACATTATCATGCATCACTTGATCTTCTTTGAATGTGTGATGTAAAATCCAACTACTTGATTGCTTCACTCTACCCATTGAGGGGGCATTCCTACTTCTACATTCAAAATACACGTCGATATACATATCCACTGGGGGCATCTTCTACATGACTACATCATCCAATTTATGTCATTCCTACACTCCAAACTCTAAGTTATCATGTTGATGTACATTATTTGATGGCTTACACAAATTACTTTATCAACATATCATTAGTATCTAGCACTTGTATATTTCTTAGCATATACCTAGTCTTGTACTAAACATGTCTTACATACTTTCCCTCTTGCTTTGATTAGTTAGATGTGATTGTACCTTTCTAGTATTTATATGATTTATTTTATTACTTAGTTTAACATGATATGATTACATTATTAGTTACTTCTTGTCTCTTGTATGTGCCTTAGGACATTTGCCAATGCCTTGATTCTATTCATGTGTGTGCCTTAGGACATTTGCCAATGTCCTTTGCTTGTAATCTTCTATGTGATTGTGGCATTCACACTAACCTTGCTTGTTTCAATTGTATGTGTATGTGACATTTGAACATGCCTTATATGATTGCCTTCTAGTTTGAGTGACATGTGCTCATGTCCCTTTTTTGCTTGGCCTCTTGGCCACCCATGTACACTTCTTACTTCTGACCTTATGTGCTTGTTGCTTGATTGCTTTTGATTGTATGTAATGCCATGATCTATCTCATGCATTATTAATGTTTTCTTGGATGCCATGATGGACGTCATGCACCATCCCTCCACCCAAAAACTAAAAACTAACCAAACTTTAAATTCTAGTTCAGTACATTGTACATGATATTAAATTATTATATCTATCTAGGCATACCCTTGCTGATAACAATCTCTCAATTCAAACCATGCTATATCTTGAGATATCTTGTTGATTATCATTACTATATCATGTTTATTTTCCAACTTAACACACTTAAAAGACTTCTTCTTCTAAGGGCAGTCATTGCAGGGTACCTATTCCTATCCTCAAAAGAGGGGGAAACAAATAGGTGTTTTTCTACATAGATCAAAGCTCATATCAGTCAAAAAATATAGTTTTAGAACAAGAAGAATAACCAGACATCAAACTAGTCAGAACAAACCAGGTAGATAGTCAAGAATCCAAAACAGTCATAAGATTTAAACCAAGGCAATAGTGCCAAGACTAGACTACAAATCTAGTGGCATTACTATCCATTTCTAGCACTCCTATCCAAATAGAAGAAAAACCAAAATTTTAAGAAAAAATAGAAAGACAAATTTAGTTACAGTCTTATCAGCTATAGTTTAGACCAGAATCAATAGTTTTCAGTACAATTTTCTCAAAAAATCCAAATATAGGGGGCATCATGCATGACATGATGGCCCTTGATTCTAGTTTCAAATAAGGTAGTTGGTATAACTTCTAGATTAGAATCCATGTTTCAGACACCAATGATTGGGGGCAATGTATGTGACATTTTTTCTTTCTTTCTTCCTGAGTTTAGCATTGTCTAGACATTCTCAGCAGTTGCATGCCTTACTCTATCTATAAGTGGTTGGCATCATTTTTGGTTTGGATTTCATACAAGTCTAACTTCTGAGTTCTCAAGTTCTAAAGTTCATGAGTGGGTTCCACATAAGCTAGATTCTCAGTTTTAGAGCGGCTTTCATACAAGCCTAATCTCCATCTTTCAAAATGGCCAAGAGTGCCTTAGTTTCTAACATAGATTTAATTATCCATACCAACACTATCAGATCATAATATATTCATGGGATTCAATAGATATATCATATGACACACATTCCATATTGGTATCAATTTATAACTTCACTTCATGGGGCAATGATGGATCCAAAGGACTAGTTAGCCTTTGTATTCTTGAGCCACCTATTTATAAGGATTAAACACATAATCCAAACATCAATAAACATATGCATAAACACCTAGCTTCAATTAGTAGGAAAAAATGGAGCCAAAGGGATATCCTTTGCATTCTTAAGCCACTTTCTAGGGAATTGAGCACTCAGCTCTGTTCATAATACAACCTTTGGTATAACATCATCCAACACATCCAACATTACTCAGCATCACTCAGCATCATAATAGGTTTTGTATTGGTCTGCATACTCAGTGAGGTGTATTTAGTCCTTTCTATTCTTATCTTTTACCTAGCTTTGTACGTTCTTATTTTAGATATAGTATATCTAGTAAGAACTGATATACTCTTTGTTTTCTATTGTATATTCACACTCTACAGTGTACTCTCTCTAAGCACACCCAAAATCACACAAGCTTCATGAGCATCACCCTTACAAGTAAGTTTAGGTATCCTTTCTTTCTTTTTTTCCCTTTATCTTAGTATTTTGCTTTGCTACATCACTAAAATAAAAGGGGGTAAATGCAGTCATATAAAATGCAAATATTGGTAACTTGAGCATGGCTAGTGACACCCAACCCATAGGTCCCTTTTGCTTACTATCATGACCCTCATAGGCTTGTTTTCATTAATTCCCAGTCATCTTTAGCCTTCCAAACTTGACCCTACCTGATCCAAGACCCTCTTTTCATGACCAATCCATCCCCTCAGTCCCATCTACCTAGGACAATATCACCCAATTAGGGTAAGAGCACTAGTGCCACTATTATTTTCTTTTGATGCTATTGTCCAAACCCATTTTTGGCCCCAATGGTCAATTTATTCTAGTTCCCCATCCTTCTCCTTGTTAGCCTAACATGAGAAAATTCAATCCATGACCAATATGTCCCTATTAAATCCCATTCAAAGATCATTTGGAAAGGTTTGGAAAATATTATCAAGCAAGTAAGAATACAAGTGACATCACTCAAGAAATCTTCTCTATTCTCTGCATACAGCCATCTAGTATAGTCCTAAGCACCTCTAAATATTTGCACCAGTCCCTAGTTATCTCAAGCATATCCAGTTTAGAATTTCCTTGCATTCTCATATCACAATTGCACCAAGTACTTTCAAATGGAGAACTACATATGGATTGATCCCTCTTCAAAGTATTGGTATGTAGGAAGCATGCTCATACATGGGGTATGAATAATGTATGGTGCATCTTACACACACTAACCCCCCTCTTGCTTAAAAATTGGTTAAAGCATAATGAAAGATAGGGTTTAAAGAAGGAATATGTTCTACAATGAGCTCTATTGACTTTCAGCCTCTAAAATTTGGTACATAGGCTCATACAGACCTACCAAACAAAACTAAAAAATCTCAAACTCTCAAGATAATAGCATCAAATAAGGACTACAATACTAGTTCCACTCTTGTCCACTTTTAGTGCTCCTATCTAATCAAAAAATAGAACCCAAAATCTTATTTGTGATAGTGTCCTAGCCCTACACAAGGAATATTAGACCTTATCTCAGTTAGATCATCATAGTTTAAGCTAAGTATTATTTTCTCCTTTTTATTAATATTTTTAGAAAATCTCTCATTGCAAATAAATTTTACAAATTAGTAGCTTATTTATTGCATATTATTTACTTATTTATAAATCTAGACCCTTTAACTAGATTAGGAATAATACACCAATATTCCCAAAATTGTTAATTTAAAAGGTATATGAATAGTAGGACTAATCATAGACACTAATAATATTCCTTACACTCAAATACACACAAAAAATCTAACTATACATCATGATACCTATTAGAATGCAAATCACTTATATGAAGCTTGAAAGAGTGAGATGGACACAAAGAGAGATAACTATCACTTGCCATTCAATCATGAACTACTTCATACACTTAAGAAATAATTTTAGAACTCAAAACTAGATTGAAATATTTTATTCAAGGGAAAATTCAGTATTCAATTTAGTAGGGATTCACCATACCAAATGTGGATATCTTACTAGGCCAAAAGTGGTAACTTATATAGAGAAATGAAGAAGAAAGGGAGAGAGGGGGGCATAGTAGAGGGAGAGAGATAAGTGTTCAAGTGAGTTAAAATCAAGAGAGGGTTAAGAAATATTCAAAATATAATTACAAAGACATGTGTCTCTCCTCTAAAGATACTCCAACATCCAAGTAGCATAGGAGTTAGAAAATTAGTTTGACACCTTGTACAATTCCTCAAAAATGCCCTTCTTTACATAATAAGAGTGACAAATGGACATTTTCATCATAAATTCACCATGATATGATTTTAGACATCTCATTTGACATGTATCATGCATTTATAAACTCCTTTGGTTTGACATTTCATTCATTTGCTTAGGTGTCTCAAAACCCCTTTATCCACCATGGCTAGATTTGTCCAAGTGGATCAAAACATGAGTTAATATTCTCCAATGAATTATATATCCATGGATGGCCTATTCACATCATATTCAACCTAAAAAAACTTATTTGGAGTCATCAAACTCTCCTTAAGACTCCATTTTGCACCTATTACTTTCATTAGGCCTCTTTTCCTTATAGCCTTTAAAGCATGTAAACCTCCTTGTGTAGGATAATGTATGAATGATAATTGGAAAATAAAGACATATTTTAGGAACTGGTATGAATTTACAAATCCATTCCAATTTTTAGATCCTGGGAGTGAGTGGAACTACCTTTTTTTTACTATTCTCTTCTCCCAATTAGGCCTTAATTAGGTCTCCTTGCTTAGAAAAATGTTTGTTTGCTCCATATCTCTAACACACATGTGAAACCAACCAAAATCATGTGATCCAATTTATATAGCCTATCACCAACATCAATTCCAAATTCAAGGCCATGAGAACTTGTGTAAATGTGAGAACCATGAAATGGCCTTGAAACCTAGTCTCTTTTTAAAACTATTCAAGATCGCCTTGAAAAATTGGATTTGTTTGATTATTTTTAGGATGTCCTATATGGTTTTTTAGTCTTGAATAGTTTTAATACATCAAAAATGACCTATTCCAATATTTTTCAAGTACTCCACTACCCAAAACCATACAAAACACCAAAAAACCTTGAAAATAGTGTATTTAATGCAGTCTATATAGTTGAAAATATAGATAAAGTACACCTTGAGAATATAATTGGAGTATATAACATTTTTAGGAGGTTTTATAATAAACTTAAGTCATTTCATGTGATTTATGAGTCAATCTTTCACACCAGGTCTCTACTAGGGTTTTAGGAGGGTTTAGCATGGCTTAGGTTCTTAACAGTTGTTCATAAACCTTGGGCCTTCAAAACCTAAACCAATCCCAAAAATATCAAGCTAAATATCCACCTAAAATATCCTGATGAGGTTAGGTCCAATATATCATATCCATACAGTTGTGAGTGAAATAAGTTGACTCGGGTTGAAAACATGCCAATGGAGAGGGGTCTAAGTTTTTAACCATTGTTCATGCATGTTTTATACCTAATCTAAAAATTTATGCAATAATATTATAGTTTGGATAACTTAATACCTCCTATGAAAGTAATTTACCTCCATGCAATAGGTTCATGATCATACTAGGTGAGAGAAAACTAGTTTGGAGTTTAGTCATTCACCTTGTGAAGCTCAAGGAGCTTTGATAGACTAAAGTGCAAGTTTTATTGATTTAATCTAACTATGAATGGTTTTATAGGGTTTTTAATTTCATTTTCCACCCTCAAATATCCTTAGGCATTCATTTCACTTTTGTCAAATCACCTTTCTCAAGATTGTACTATAGGTCTGCTTGTAAAGTGTTGGGCTTCCTAGGCTTAGGCAGAGTCTTCAATATTTGATTAAATTTAGGTTAGTATGAGGGCTACATTAAACCATATTATAATAGATAAAATCAAAATATTTTCTTAAATGCATCCATAGTCTTCTATATTTCTCAAAACATGTATCCTCTTGTAATTAACCAGGTAGACATGCCTGTAGGTTTGTTTGGCCTAGAACATAATTTTAAACTTTTATCTCTCTTTCTAAGTCTGAGTATCTTATTGAGTTTTAATATCACTATGAAACAATTATAAATATATTTTCTTCCCTTATACCTCTTATTTTTAATCTAGGAAAGTAACTTTCACCTAAAAAGGCAGGCATACTTGTGGCTTTCATTGTCTGTGTATAGAGAGTTGAAGTGAGTCCTGTAGACAACCAATCTTATCCTTGACCTCTCTTTAGATCCATCAATTTATTTTATCTCAGATGGTTTCATTACTTGGTCATGATCTCATTCAAAATCCACTCTCATTAACTATAGGTGACACTCTTCTCAAGATTTAAGAATGTCATGTTTTGTTGTACAACCTATAGATGCCCATCTAGGTGTTTGAATTTATTTTTGGATTTAGGGATTCAACTATATGTCTTGAAAATCTAAATTAAATTTTTTTATAATGTTAAACTTCCTAAAACCTTTCACTTCACAAATACACATATGTTCAAGACTACCTTCAGACCTTCTCAAGGTGTGGATGTAGGTAGTCATTACAAAAGTGTTTGGCATGTGCTTTGAAGTTGATTTTATCAACTATATCATGGCACTCTAAAAGTAATCAAAACTTTATGGAGGCTTCCTCTCAATGTTCTTCAAGTTTTATTGGTCTTTTCTTAGAATTTTATAAACCTTTACCTTCTTGTCTTGAAACTCAGATTTGTGTATAAGTATTAGGTTTGTGATTCTCTCTCATCTTAACCCTCATTGAATTTAAAAAACTTAGGTAATTTCATTAATTTATGACTTGTCTCATTCCTATCTATAATGAGTCATGCTTCCAACACTCACCCTCGTTTGTATGAAAAAAAAACCCTTTGTCCAAAATGATGACCTATATGTCTGTCACATGTAGGTCTCTTTTTTTCTTAGGTGGAATATTAAAACATCTTATTAATCCTTTAAAATTTGATTTTTTTTATCTACTCATTATCCATTATATTTCCTCTGCCTTAATAGCTCGTATACGTCTCACTAAATAATGTGTCATCTCAAACTTGAATCATGGTATATGCAGACATATGTTTAAACAGTCAATTATTATGCAAACCTTATGCATAGAATTGGATTCTATAGTAATTCATGATTTTGATGATGCCATGAATTCTATAGATGTTGAATGAGTGCTTAGGAGTCTATGTCACATTTCTCTATTTCTTGAACACCTCAGTATGAATCCTACACCTCATGAATATTCATGCACAAGTTTGCAGACCTGTGGGTGATAGAAGATTGTTTAAGTTTGTGTTAGAGATCACATTGATTCCCATTCCCATAGTATTTAAATTGAAACATGTTCAAAAATTCTCTCTCTTGGACCAAACTTGGCATTCAAACCTGTAGAAGACTATTAATATATAGACTATGCTTCCATAGAGTGCAAAACATGATGTCTCTTAAAAGGATATTTGCAAAGAGCCATTTTCAGAGAGATAAAACACATGGGTCATATGAGAGTGAAATAATTAAATGATTTATGGGGTACTTAGATATTTCTAAAGTTGGGAACATTTCAAACCAACCAACACTTACAACACGGGTGATTGAAACTCCATACACTTGAGACATTAGTTCCTTTGATGAAAACACCTCATGAAGTTGAATTGCTTGATGAAACAAACATTAAATGGAATCATTATTCATCTAAAAACATCCCAAAAAACCATTATCCCCCATTTTTCTTTGAGTTGAAGAAACAAAAAAGAAACCAAACCCTACTTGAATGGACAAGGCATAGTGACTTGTTGTCACTCTTAACGATTATTCATAAAGGAGGGGCTATGAATATATAAACCAATACCACTAAATTTAATCTAATTAGGATCCCTAACATTTCTCAAATTTTTATCCTCTAATTTTCTCTTTTGGTTGTACCATGCATTTAAATTTTGCCTTTCTGAGCTTGTGAAGGTAGCAATGGAGGAGAGAGAGAGTTGTTTGCATATGTAATACCTAAAACTTAATCCAAAGCTTGTATATAACATTTAAAAGTCTAAGATAATTTCTAAAACTATTTTTTTCTATCAAGTAGATCTTTCAAGGCCATACAAATGTCCAAAATTTCTTGTAAAGGAGTAATTTTCTTATTTTAGCTGTTCAACTACAAGTTTTTCAAGGTCTAACCATTTTTTGACCCTTCTTTGACATCAAGTACATTATGAGGCTTCTTTAAATTTTTGTCCTTTGGGATGGTATGTCTAAATCTTAAAAATTAGGCCAAAAGGTGACCAAAATGACTTTGTGGTGCATATAATCATAATAGAAGGTTAATACATGATAACAAGACTTTTAAGACATAAGGACAACCTCATATAATGACTTATCACCATGCTAAACCTTTGATCAAACTTGACAACACCAAGACCTTATAAATGACCTTAGGATAATACAAGCTCATATGAGACCAAATCTCAAACAATGTTAAATGATGACTGATGTGACTATACAAAGACCATTAAATTACATTTTAAATCCCATTACAAGACATTACAAGACCACATGAAAGTTTTAATAACCCGATGAAAGTTTTCAACCTATAGGGGTTGACCATTTTTGACTTGGGGTCAAAAATTAGTCAATAATACCTATGACCATAATCAAAACTTTGAATCATGTTGACGAGATGTAAAGCCAAAGCACAAACAACCTCTTCAAAATACTTGAGCTCCTTTAAAGCAAAAGAAGAAATTCACAGGTTTGAGTAGAGTAAATAAAAAATAATGAAAAGAAAAAAGGGCGTACACCCTATGTGGGCCAAAGCACATACATCCTTTATGGCCCAAAAATGGCATAAGCCCTTTGGAACCACAAAGGGCATATGCCATTTTTAAAAGGTGCATGCTATGTTGAAAAGGGCATATGCCCTTTTGTTTTAGCACCATACCAAGTAGTTCCAAGAACATCAATTTTGAAAAGAAGGCATACACCCTTTACAAAAAAAAAACTCTCCCCATGACTGTCACCTTTTTTCTCCCCCAAATTTGTGCATCCACCTAAATCTTGCCCAATGAGAGAGATAGATGAAGGCACATAAGATGGGTTAGATGAAACCCTTGACAATAAACAATTTAGGTAGGTAGGAAAAGACCCATAGGAGTAAATATAAATAAAGGGACATGAAGAGTAGTTATCAAAGGAGACTTTCAAGCATGCACCTAAAAAGAATATACTTGGTAGGGAGATGGATCCAAATGATTTAGATCCATAGGAGTACAAAGGAGAGATGAAATAATTGCACAAAATAACATTGTAGGGAATGCACAAAAAGAATAAAGATAAAGAGAGAAAAGAATAATATCTATGAGGTAGATTCAAATTAGTTATTATAAGAATCACATGGATCGAGGGCTTACTTAACGTAATTTACCCTTAGCATAGACTGATTGTTAGAACCAAGTTTACTTTGAGATAGTTGTTTGTTCTGTTGATTGAAAAGGATCGTGACTAAGTTGCATCAACTATAACTATAAGTGTCAAACCAACCTAAAATTTTATTTATAGTGGTTATTTACTAATGCTTAATAGTAGATATTATATTCATTATTGAGAGAAATGATTTATAAAAAGGGATAAATCCTAAGCATTGAACACTAGGAAAAAGATGAACTAAGAGAATGAGTAAGCTATGAGATAGAGAGATAGAGTCGAGAGATCTAGAAGGAATCCAAGTGTCCCTATCTAAAGCCACAAGGATAATAATATCATGTATTTGTTGTTAAAATAATAAAAGTTTTTTTTTAAATACACTCTGAGATTCTAAGGGTTGTGTGGTGAGGCATCCCTTCATTGATAATCCTTATTGTGACTACACCATGTCATATCATACCAGGTCAAAAACCTTTGGAAATGTAGGGGGAGAAGGACCTATAGGCAGAAAAGTGTAGAGTGATGGAAAAGAGAAGACTGGTAGAATGCTGACCCTTTCATTACTATAAAAAAACTTACATGAATATTAATAATAAAAATCCATAAAAATAGATTTCAAAATTCCAAATGCATTTTACAACAAAGTGAAACAAAAATTCCTTTCTCTACTGAATCATAATAAAAAAGCCAACAAGAAGCTATTCAAAACTAACAAGTCCCCAACCGATATATAATCTAGATTACATAACCCAAAGAGAAAAAAAAAGATAGTAACCATGTTATTGGCATGAAAAAAATAACAATGACAAAAAAATTCATTAGCCTTAAAAAATACTCAAAAATACATTTTAGATTAGAACCTACTATAAAATTAGTTTATTTTAAAATTAAAAAATGATTTATCATTAGAAAACAAATCAAAACCATCAAAACATTTTCCCATTAACAATTCATATAATCATTTATATGCATGCCAACTCGAAAAATCCTTTATTAAATCATTAGAAGAAACCTCCAGTAAATCAACACAATAAATTAACATTTTCACTATAGAATCATCATGATCCAAATGATTGCCCTTATAATTCTCAGCCAAAACTCCTAATCATGATTCTTTTTTAAAGGAGACAAATTAAGAACAAGGCATTTTCACCTAACTAAAAGTTACAACCGATCAATAACATATATACATTTTCTATAAAATCCAAACTTTAAAAAAATGCTTCTCCAAATTTTAAATATATAAAAAAAATCGATCGTTATTATTCAAAATTAACCCGAAAATATTCTTAAAATGATGGAGAAAAAAAAAATCCACCAAAAAATCTATACTCAATTTATGATTCTCCTTGATGAAGTAGTAAGCCATTTTTTAAACCATGGATTTGTTAAGAACAAATATAAGAAGATTAAAACAAAAATAGAGGACACTTTTATGTTCACCTTACTATTAAAGTCAATGGCCATGCAATTCTTCCCAAACACTAACTCAATTGCAACCTTAACATTAAAATAAATAAATATTAAGGATAACAAAGAGATGTTACAAGTGATAAGACCTACTAATGTTTTCTCTTTTGTTAGTTGATGCAAGCAAAGAGTAGGGTAAACATTCATCTAAAGAAAAACCATGGATCCAGAGAAGAGTTGTGAAAATTAAAAAATTATAAAACATAATTTTTATAGAGATTTTTGAGAAATAATATATATAATTATTTTTTTACATAAATAATAATAAATATATGCAAATAAAATAAATATTCATGATAAAAAACCAATATATCATCTCAATTAAAATATTTTACGTGACTTAAAATCTTCTCGGATTTTATTTTGAAACTTTGAAATGTAGAAAACTTTAAAAAAAGGTAATGCAAAATATTTTAATAGATCATATCAAAATTAAACATATCTAATAGAAACATGTTACCCTTTGTGTTTCCTATCTCATCAAGAATTGACATGAACAAATCATCAATTAATCCCTGATTAATACATTTATAAATAATAAAAAAAAAATTAATCGTCAATCTCACACGATGCATTCCCAATTTGACCCTTCACACCTTCCCATGAAAGCAACAAACTGTACTAGCCACGTAAAATCACATGACATTAAAATAGACATAATCAAATATGTCAATAAAATCTAGATTGAAACAAACATCCTTTTAAGAGTGCCACCAATTTCAAAAAATAACCAATATCATACATAAACGTTTTATCTCTTAACCAATCCTTCTTTAACCATTCCAATCATTTAAAAGGACTGTTAAAGCTTGTAAATAAGCACTCATTAATGCTCCTCCCTCTTCCCCCATAAGAGAAGCAGATGAAGCCTGCTGAGGCAAGGAAAAAAATTCAATAAGACCAGAATGGTCAATGTATCCGACTAGAAGAGTGGTTCCATCACTCAATGTCTAATGTAAGCCATGGCTTACATTTTAGTTACCTCAGGATTCTGACGCAATCAGCTTAAGAATATTAGCTATCTTACGTCACCAAGTATTGATGTGCATAGATAAATATGAATTGGGTGCCAGCGAATAATGCAAAAGAACTGGTAGATCAATATGAAGGGAAACTGAGGCACACATAGATGGAACATAGAACAAAAGAAAGATAGTGTAGAGTCCTGAGGATTTATGTAAATAAAATAGGGGAAAGAAGGAAATAAGGCAATACCTACAACATAAATGCATGGAATCAAGGTGCAAGGCCACAAATAGAGTGTAAAATAGGAAAGGACCCAACTAGGACCAACAGTAATTCACCCAACTGTAAAGGATGAAACTTGGCAGAACTGTAACTGATGTGATGGAAAGAAATAACAAGATATGCGAGGTAGATCTAAATTAATTGCTCTCAGAACTACATGGCTTGAGGTATAACTCAGCCTGGGTTACTCCTATCCTAGACCGATTGTTGGTGTCAAGGATACTTGGAAACAACTACATGTTCCCATAAATAGACAAGGCATTGACCAAGTTGCATCAACTATAAATAGAAGTTTCAATTCAACTGAACGGATTGTTGATTGTGGTTTGTTGTTGATGGTTGATAGTAGACATTGTAATCATTGTTGAGAGAAATGTTATATAAAAAGAGTTGAACCCTATCAAATTATAGAATTGAGAGAGTGACTACGATGATAGAGATAGATAATAGTTATAGAAAGGAGTTAAGGGCTCTTATGTAAAATTGTGAGGTTAAAAATATCATGCATTTGTTATGTGTGTGTATCTATATATATGTATGTATACATCCTATGTAAAATAGTTTTACATAGTTGTAAATAGAGTTTATATATAATGTAAAACTATTGTATATGTATGTATGCATGTATATATGTATCTACTCTATATAAAATAGTTTTGCATAAAATATATATGTATATGTATATGTGTATATGTTTTATATAAAATGTATGTATGTATGCATACATACATACACCCTATGTCAAACACACACACACACACATACACACACTCTATATAAAACTTATATATATATATATATATATATATATATATATATATAGACACACACATACAAAATATGATTATAAAGTTTGTGTGGTGAGGTGTACATTCACTGGGAACCTTTAATGTGATTGTACCATATGGTATTAGAGTGAGCTAAGAACTTTTGGAAATGGAGGGGGTGGAGGACCTACAATCATAAAAGTGTAGAATGATATAAAATATAAGGTTGGTAGAACGTTGACCCTTTCATTACTATTAAAAAACTTAACATGATATTTTAATAACCAACATCCATAAAAAAATATTTCAAAAGTACAAATGCATTTTACAAAAAGGTACAATTTTTTTTTTCCCTTCAAATAACAGCCTAGAAATAAAAAAAACCCAACCAAAAGCTAGTAAAAACCAATAACTCTCCAACAACATATAATCTATATTACATATAACCCAAAGAGAAAATAAAATTAGATCATAACCAACTTTTTAAGATGAGTGAAATAACAATGATAAAATAATCCATCAATCTTATAAAATACCTCAAAACAAATTGTAGATTATAACTTACTACAACATTAATTTATTTCAACATTAAAAAGTGATCCTTCATAGTCTAACAAGCAAGAACCTTACAAACCTTTTTCCATCATCAACTCTTCTAATCCTTCACATGCATGACAAATAAGAAAATTATTTCCTATATCTTAATAAGACACCTCCAACAAACCTATCCAACAAAACAATATTTTCACTATATAATCCTCATCCTTTGAATGATAGCAAAAACTCCTAACCATGATTTTTTTTTAAGAAGAGACAAGTACATCCTTCATAAAATCCACTAAGTCAACAAAATCCTTCTCCAAATATTTAAAAAAGACATCCATGAAAATTGATGCTTTTTCTCCAAACTTAACCTCAAGATATTATTTAGATGAAGGAGAACAAAAGAGTCCACCACATAATCCAAACCAACTTTATTATTCTCTTTTTTTAAAAATAATAAACCACTTTTTAACCATGGATTGCTATTAAAAAAAAAAAAAAAAAAAAAAAAACTTTAAAAAATTACAAAATTAAAAATTGAGGACACTTTTGCAGTAACCTTGCTATTAGATTCAATTGCCATGTAATCTTTTGTAAACATTGACTAAATTTCAACTTTAATATCATTACCAAAAATAGTAAAGATAAAAAAGAGATGTTACGAGTGATAGTACCCAAAAATACCTACTCTTTTATTAGTAGATGGAATGAAGCAGTGGGGTAAAGATCTATCTTAAGCCGATCCATGGATTCAAATAAACGATGTGAAAATTAAAAAATTAGAAAGCACACTCCCCACAAAGATCCTTCAAAAACAATATATACATTAGAAATCTCCGACATAAATCATAATAAATACATAGAAATAAAACCACACTTCTGCAGCCAAAACATCAACATATCATCCTAGTGGAAAGATATCATGTGACTTGAAATCCTCCCAATTTTTTTTAAACCTTAAACTATAACAAACTTCGATAAATTTAATGCCAAAGTTTTTAATAGGTCACATCAATATTAAACATATTCAATAAAAACTTTTTAATCCTTCAAGTTTCCTATCTAATCAAGGATCGACATGAACAAATTATTAATGAGGGCTTAATTAATGCACTTATGAAACAATCAAAAAATTTAATCATCAATCTCACATGTGTCATTCCCAATTTGATCATTCACACCTTCCAATCAAAGCAAAGGACTATACTAGCCACACAAAATATGATCACATTAAAAAAGGCATAATCAAGTATGCCAATGATTGAAACAAACATCCTTTGACGAGTGCCACCAATTTCAAAAAAGAACCAACTTATCCTTCTTAGACATTGCAATCATTAAAAGGACTATTAAATTTTGGAAAAACAGCATCCATTAATGCCCCCACTATCCGTTTTCTTTTTTATCAAAACTGAACCGAAGTATTAAGCTTCTCTTCAATATTTCCACCAAGATTTGCAAATAGAAAACCTACTTCAAACAAATATTAAAATCTTAAGAAATATTTTTTAGATCAATTTGTCATAAATAAAATACTTTAAAAAAATTAACAATCATCATTCAAAACTAAACTGACATATAAATTGAAAAGTTATTATATAAGAACAATATAGATCTAGAAAGAAGGAGAGAAAATTAGAGAGAAAGAGGAAAGTAAAATTTTCTTTATAAAAGGAATAAGATATTACAGAGGTAGAAAAAACCTAACCCTACAAACTTCGATGAGATATTTTTTTATAAAAATAAGAAAAAAACAAGAGAACCATTTCTATGATCCAATAAATTCAATTTTATAATATAATATAGACATCTTATCATAAAGAATAATTGATCCTGAATTATCTTTCTTCTAACCTTTTCCATTTTCTAGAAAATTATAAAAAATCCTTTTAATCCCCCAAACACCTTTATCTATATTTTAAGACCATCTATGTAGTAAACCTCTTCCTTACCCAAAAATACAATGTACCTTTGAAAAATTTCAAATATTACATTAACCCTATCCAAACCTTTCATTACATTTTATTCAGAATCCTTTTTCTTCATTATATCCATCTTGTCCCATTGAATTTTAACATTTTTACTTTCAAATTCTTCTAACAAAATCTCGATTTTTGAATAAACCATCATAAATTCTAACCCTTAAAAATTTCTAATAATTCCTTATTATTTAGATCCTTCTCCTCTATAATACATAAATTAATATTGAAAATTACTTAATTTAAGAAAAAAACACACTTACCTTTCTCAAAAATAATCTCTATCTCTCCAACCCCTTTACTCGACCTGTCTAATAAAATTCTATTTATTTTGAAATCTAATAGTCTATGATATGAGACAATTGAAACACTGGTATTAACCTCCATTTTTTTTTTCATCCAAAATTTATGGCACATTATACCCCCTTATCCTTCTTCCTCCACACCCAAAAATTATTTTCAATGTATTTACCATAATGCTTAACTAGGGCATTAGGGAAGAGAAAAATAAACATCTCTTTCTTGACTTGTCATAGACCGATATTTATTTGAAATTCATTCACAAATCCTTTGAAACAAATAGATTATTTAAAATGGAAAGACAAATTCAATGATATCTTAATCCTAGAAAATAAAGCACGTCTCCTACGATAATATCTAGGATCTACAACATAAAACTTTCCAATAGGATTACCTAAAGCTTCGAAAAAATCCAGAGACCAAAATTAAAAGGGTAAAGCATAAAGTCTTACCCAAATTTATTTGATTAAATTATTTCCATTTTTACCCAGAAAATTATTTCTTCAAGATTGAATCTCAGTCTTTAATAAACATGAATATTATTAAGGTAAAAAAGTCAATTATATATAAGAACATATATTTTTTGAAATAATAATGTATATTGATTTATATTGGATGAATAAAATAATTAGATACAAAAGTATAAATAAATTTCAATTCAAAATTAGAATTGACATGTAAAATTTGAAAATTAAAAAAAAAAAAAATCGTCCTACTATTTTTAAGGGTTATTAATTTTAGTAAATTTTGCATGTAAGCTCAAATAACTCTAAAAATATCCACATATTTATAGACACCAAAATTAACTTGACAGACTAATTTGAACTAAAGTTCATGTCTGGTTCCAAAAATACATTAATTATTAAAATGAAAATAAAAACCTCAAAAAAATATTTAAATTCAATTTCAAACCTTCAGATGGTCACGTATATCCTTTGAAAATTTTAGAAAACATTACTAAACAGATTAGGAAGGTATGGATGCATTTACATTTTTGAGACGATCATTTTGGCACAAATGAGAGCTCAAACTGAGTTAGGGATCAAAAGTTATGACCTCCAAAAGTTTAGACTACACATCAATCCCCCTAACAACCTTAATCAAATTTTTTTTTGTTTTAAAATCAACTCTTTATCCATATCTACGAGGAAACACACATGAAAATGACTTGAAAAATAATAAGGAAAATAATTCATCAATTTCCAATATTAAATAATCCAATCCTCTAAGAATTTCCTTTCCCAAGGATATCCGATAAGATTACCAATGATTTCCTTTTCCCTATATAATGATCTTAAGTATTATACCTTAGCTCCCTTCAAGTTAGTTTGAATTGGATTTTTGAGAGTGAAAATCCAAATTCGATCAAACCAAACTTTAAAAAATTAAACGAAGGCCAAAAGATTAGATATATTCTCTAAGGTTGTAACTAGCAATTCATTTTCACAATCTATAAGATCTAAAAGATCTTCAATGACTAGGATGTCTAGAAAGTCCTTAAATCTAGCTTTTCCATGAGATAAGGGTACATTCAATTCCATCAATAAATCTGCCAGATCCAAGGATTTTTTTAGGTTCTATTATAGCACCCTTATTTAAATATAAAGTATATCATCAAATTCAAATCCAAATCATTTCCTAATTAAAAAAAGATCCTCCTTAGAAAGGCTAGTCAACACATTTTGAAGTTTAAATCCATGTTCTTGCTCAAAATCTTGCATCATGCACACAGGTAATCGTTTAAATAGTCACAAAGGAAATCCAATTCTCCCTTGATTCAAACACTACCTCAAATTTATTCAAAGATCTAGCTGGAATCATAAGTTGATCTTGCTTCCATAAATTCTTCATATGTCACAACATATTTTATTCGATTCTCAACTTCTGAACCTTATTACACAACTTCCCTTGTTCTTGATTCCATAGATTCACCTCTTCCTTATTATATAGGTTCTCCTTCACCTTCTCATTCAAATATTCCTATTCCTCTTCCCTAATTGGCTATGAAAACTCCCATTTTGACTTTTAAAAGGCTTAAGACTAAAACACATAAAATTTGGGACACATTTTGAAATGTACATAGGGTTGCACATGGGTCCATGATTCCAAGAGTGTATTCTATGTGGTTCATGTGGAGACGTTAAACCCATACCTATAGCGATCCCCATAGATACATTTTTGAAGTGTTCAATGAGCTCACATGATTATAACCTAGGTCAATAATGTAAAATTTATAATAAATTTAGAACACATCTCAAAGTGTACATGGGAGTGGGATTGGGTCCATAATGTCTTGGAGTCAAATTTAGGAAGTATCTCAAAGAATAAAGGTGGTGGGGTTGGGTCTATAATGTTTAAGTTTGTTTTGTGTGGTTCACATTGAGAAGTTCAACCCCTAACTCTAGGTGTTCTCATAGCTATTTTTTTAAGTGTCTAATAAGCTCATGTATCCTGCATCAATGATGGTAAATTTTTTAGGTTAGTACAACATAATTTTTAGTAGTATTATGGTGTTGGTCATATTATTATTCATTTTGTTTGTACATGAGTTACTGCAACAACTTACCTAGATAAGCATAATTGAGTGTTTGTAGGGAAGAGTGCGTTGTGGTGTTACTCTTCGTATATATTAAGACATAATTTGTATAAATATCTTGTATTATTATGAATAAAATCAATTAGATTTTTGTGTTTTCTCTAACCAAACATATCAATTTGTATCAAAATAAGTGATTTCCCTGATTTTTAATATGGAATGTTAAATTTGTGAAGGGGCAGTGCTCTAATATATTACCCTGAATAATGATGATTTTAGTTTGAAAATAATAAAATTTTAAGTATTTTTAATTGATATTAATTTTTTTAGTTTGAGTGATTTAAGGTATTTGAGTATTTTTAAGCTTGATAATTTTAAATTATTTGACATGCTCCCATGTTTCATATCAAATCAATGTTGTTCAATCCACATCCTATCACACATTAACTAGTTCTTTCCAATCTCATGTGATTACTTAGCTATTTGGAGAGCATCATGCTATCCACAGTGAGTTATTCCATGTTGGTACATCTATTCAATTTTTCGTGCTTCAGTGCCTTCTCTACAAAAGCTCCATCAGAACCATCAATTCCTTCTCTACAAAGGCTCCATGCTTTGATATTTGTTTCGACCTACGTTATCTAATTTGATAACATTGTGTTTTATAGTTAGCATGTCTCTTCTTAGTATTCATCAAACTGTCAAAATTGTGTTTGCCCACTGATTCTTCATATGTTCACCCATCGTTAGTGATGGAAGTGCTGTATGTAGTCCCCAACGCTTGTTGCTCATCCATTCGAGCCAAAATCAACATTTAATAAGCCTTCAATAGCTTAATGCTACACGAAAAGTTCATAATTACTTTAAAGGCCTGAATATTTAGTTATTTATGTTTTATAAGTTTTAGTTAGCATGCAAACAAAATGTTTTCAAATAGTGAAAGCTATTAATAAAACATTAAAGTCCCCATGGGTGTGGTTTACAGTGATTGGCTTTACTGTTTTAATAGAAATTATTTTTTAATAGTTAGTTTTTTTTAATTTTGAAATAAATTTAAACATATAGTGTTTTTATATAGATTCTTATTTATAAAGTGTGTTTGTTTTTAATTTATTTTATTTAACAATTAAGTTTAATTTAGGTTAGTAATGGTTTTTATGTCAATCTATAGTCTAAAGTAAGAATAAATTATGTGTCATTTTGTCAAAAATTTCAAATTCATACTCTTTAAGGATGTAATATTCAGTGAATCTGATGTCTAATGTCCATTCTATGGACATGTAGCACAATTTAGTTTGGTATGTTAAGTTAAGGTAGAAAGAGGTTGGAGGAAATGGAGGAGGGAGGCTTATTAGCAACTTAATGTTCTCTGCTAACTCAGGGGTTGTAGACTATAGTAGTGGAAAAATAGAATGAGCCCAAAAGACAATACATCTAAAGAGTTGTTAATCACCACTGGTAGCCATGATATAATCAATCTATATAATATATTCAAAAAAAAACTATGCCAAATCGACTAATGCTAAGATTAGCATCTAGTGGCAGTGGATACCAATTATGAAGTTTGTGATTATTTGGAAATGATCAAGGGCAGATGCTGCAAACATGAGTTTAGTGAGAATCCTATAAATCGTTGATGATGTGTTGTGTCAGTGATGATGTGTTCTCATTCAAAGTGAACCGTGAACAGATGCATGTATCCCTATTTACAAATTTAGGTCATGACTAATATCAAAGTGCATATATTTTGTGTGAAGTGAAAAAAATGTGTTTTTTCAAATTGATGTAAAGTATAAAATCAGATTGTGTTCTAGCTCAAAAAATTTCATGTTAAATTGGCAATGTGTTCCCATCCATCAAGATATGTGTCGAACCATATATTTTTTCCCATTTGTATGCCTATTATATTTTCCTATGTTTTGTTATTAGTATTAGTGTTAGTCATATGATTAGTCATTTTATTTGTATGAAGTTATTGTAACAACTCACCTAAATAAGCATATTTGAGTATCTATAGGAAAGAATGAGATAAGGTTTGACTTCTGATACAGAGGACACAAATTACATTATTATGAATAAAATCATTTATATTTTTGTGTTATCTTTGACCAAAAATATCATATGTAAAACCCATTGTTTCCCACCATTAACCCCAATCCTCTTGTCTTATATATTTACATTGCTTATAAATACATATAATATATATGGATATAAGCGAGTTTTTAATAAGGCACAAACCATTTTACAATAAATATCTATAGATAAAATAATAAAATCTAAGAAACAAGATAAATAATCAATACTAGGTTATACTATATCTAAAGCTGTAACGAAGTTAAAAACACAAAGAAAAAAGAAAAAATTTATAGCACCAAACAATGAATATACTTCAAGAACAATTAAGGTTGAGATGAGTATAGGTCATTAAAATTTTTTGCTGCCTCCTATTCTTATTTTAGAAAATTCAGGCATTCTTCTACTATTTTCAAACCTATATCATTATTGCCTATCTCCTTACCTTTTCTTTAAAATTTTATTCTTTCACTTCATATTATCTAATTTATAATCCCTTTCCTCTTCTTCAAGCATTATTGTAGCATAGTAATACTATAAAGATAATTTTTAATAGTAGCTCTACTAACCTGCAACAGCTTCATTATTATTTCATTGGCATATTTATGATCTAATTCCACCTGAATGGTTTTATATTTTAAGTTGGTTGCCTCAATATTAATTTCATAAACACTACCTGTTAGTGTCCCCAAAGACATTTGTTAAAAATAATTATGATCTATAAAGATAATTTTTTATAGTAGCTCTATTAACCTATAACAACTTCATTATTGTTTCATTAGAATATTTATGATCCAATTCCACCTGAATGGTTTTATATATTAATTTGGTTGTCTCAATATTAATTTCATAAACACTACCTGTTAGTGTCCCCAAAAACATTTGTTAAAAATACTTATGATCTAAGGTTATGGTTGATCACCACTGAGTTTTTGGTGTAACAGATCAATCCTAGTCCTCAGCCTCTCATTTTCTAACAAGAACTATTTTAGAATGTTCAGTTGGATATGTTAATAATTATTTAGAAAATGGATCCTTCTCTATTTATTTTTTTTACAATTCAACCATCTTATATTCCATGATATAACCTTTATTAGTGATATCTAACTAATGATTTGGAACCACTAAGTTCCTAAAAAAACTGACTCCCATTAGCTACATTTTTCACTATCTATCTACTTATAAATTATTTAATATTTTTTCTTCCTTAAGTTTCAATCCTACGTCAAAAAACTTTTCTCATGTCTAGTTACTCTTACACATGACTGATCCATGCTTTGTTTCATGCTCATTAAAAGAGAAACCATCTATTGTCCCAAGGGATGATCCAATGAGAAACCATCTATTGTCCCAAAGGATGATCCAATAAGCATGGTAACACTAATTCTATTTACAGTGTAAGGGCACATGTTGAATCTAAGTGTTGACTCTCAACTTAAGGGATTCTTCCTCCTCTTCCAAAACATAATTAGAGAGCGGGATAAAAATTTAAGAATCATATTTAGAAATAGCCTTACCTCTTAGAAATAATTCTTATTTTTCTAACACTGTAGTATTTGTTTCTTCGAGATTTGTTACCTCCACTCTTTGATTATTCCCCTCTTCTTCATATTCCATAAAATGAGTCTTCTGATTTTATAAACTTGAATGTCGAACCTTTTCTCATCCCTTATACTTTTCTTTTCTTGATATTTATCTTTTTTTGGGGCTAATCCCTTCCTGCATTTGCATTGTTTGCATAGGGACTAATCTAAAAATATCTATAGAATTCTCGAGTTCTTTTTGTTTCTATCTATTATTATATATCTTATTTTCCTCATTTGAATCCTTATCATTCAAATTTTTAGAATCATGTAGAGTATTTTGAATACTCTTATCCTTATTTATCCTGATCTACTACTCCTTTTTCTTTACTCGATTTTTTTTTAAAATGCACCATTTGGTGACACACAAATGAGGTATTTTCATATTTTATTTATTGAACCTAGTTACCATTATTGGATTATAATTTTATGGATGAAGGTAGTTCCTTTTCTATATTTTCATTCACAAATAATTTGGCATAGAGCTGTCTTTTCCTATATTTAGCTATAACATTAAAAGCATTGTCCAAAAGTTTTATATGCCCATCATGATATGACTTCATCCTTCCAATATTCCAATGGATGTCTTAGTAACCTAACACATATTAAAACTAGATTTTTATTTTCCTTCTCTAAATCAAACCCTAAACTCCATCTTATTAAAAATAATCCTATTCTCTATGAAAACCATGGTCCTCACAAAAGGGTTCAAAAAGAATCCTCATGATTTGAAAAAGAAAACAATAAAAATACTTTAAACATAGCTAAAATATCTACATGTGAGTTCAACTTCCATTTCTTAGAAGTCCATCTCCTAAATATATCAATGTTTACCTTGAAACACAATAATTTCCCTATCATATCATTTTCAAATTTAGAGAAAGATATATCAACCACCATATCAGGTACCCTTAGCTGAATAACTTTTTCATCAACACATGGATCCAAAGAGAAATACACAACACGATTCAATATGTTTTGATTTTTTAGTGCCTCTACCCACAATCCCTAATCTTCCTTTAATTCAATCCATAATTACAACCTTCCTCCCCCAATCAACCCTAATGGTGAAAGATTGAATTTACCAATTGTTACTGGTCCTTCCTCAAAACCCTCACCCATATCAATATTCTCACCTCCTAGATATCGAGGCAGCCCCTCTAGACCTCCATCACCATCCTAATCCTTTGATGTATTATGATCAATGATCCCACCCTACCTAGATTGTTACCCAGCTATTCATACATAAAGCTCATTTCAAATTCCAATGATGAGCCAATATTTATATTATATTATAAATAATTTAATATAATATTTTATATTTTTATATAATTTTTTATATATATATATAAAATAATGCATTGTTAGTTGGGAAAATTATATAGACATGACTATTTTACATTAAAAAATAATATTTAAAATGAGAAAATAAATAAATTTTCATCTTTATATATTGGAAAGAGTGAAAATTATGTATTATTGATTTCCAAAAAAAAAAAAAATACCAAAATATAATATCATTGTGATTATTATCTATCATAATATCATTATAATCATTATTTATTTAATTGTTATCTATATCACATTCATATATTGGCTAACCATCATAATCTTATTCATCCCATTATCTTATTCAAATTCAAGACCATATATAATCATAAATTGATTATTTATCTTAAAAAACATATTTAAAATAATTATTAAATATATTTTTTTTACCAACACACCCAGACCGTAGACAGCCCAGGCCATGGAAAGGGATGACACTTTTTATAAAATTTTCAAACAACATTAACGTTTTATATGATGTGATGTCTTCTGCCTCCAAATTATATATTAAATGGTATTGTCTCGGATGTGAAATGTAATCTAATATTAAAAATATCATGCTCGATTTCAAAGTAGTTGCCACCTTTAGGTCTGCCCCAAACATGATCACTTATGAGAAACACTTTTGAAAAACATATCATGTCTTTTTATCTTTTCACTAACGACATTACATGTTAAATGAGGAGTCATTTAGGAATCAATATATTAAGTCTTTTTTCTTTCCAAACAAATATTTTATTAACATGTCATATTTATGCAAAAGGATAGCACATGTAACTTTAAAAAAATCATGTAATTTTAAAAAAATCATCATATCAGATTATATGTGTTTATCATTTTTATATTTCATGATTTAATGTATTAGTTTAAATTAAAGTTCTATGCATATTAGATTAAATGTGTTCATCATTTTTATAAATAATGTTTCTTACATTTGATTGAAATTTTTAAAATATATGTGACACTCTAAAAGGTCTCATTCTAACTAATCTATGGTGAAATTACATATAACTAATGTGCAAAAAAGGAAATGGAAAATAAATAAAGAACATATAATTAAAAGAAAAAAAAGAAATAGAAGATAACATATATAATCATAAAGGATTCATTTTTTTAGAATATGGTGTATATTTTATGAATTTCATGATGCTCAAATACAAATAAAATAAGAATATTAATTTTCTTTTAGTTGATAGTTTGTGTAAATAAATATTTGACTTCTCTTAATATTCAAACAAGAACGTGGGAAGCCAAAAGGGAAATTGAACTAGCCAAACATTTTGAGACCTAGTTTTGATTGACTCTAATTACCACCAAAAAAGGTCCTAAATGGACCCGAACTAATGAGAGTGAAGCTATGAATTCTCCATAGTCTAAACTTAAATATCTCATCCTTGTTGTTATTCATTAAAGGAAGACCAATGGACTTGAAATAAAGTGATTTCATCCCATTAAAGTAGATAATTATTCTAGGAATGCACAACCTCAACATTCTGCTAATAAATTAAATGATAAAAACTCCAAAAAGAATGGTGGCTTTTTTCTAGTTCCACCTATTCTAAAGTAGCTAAAACAAACAAAATTTATATAGAATACCTTAATCCAAACCAAGAAATGAGATGAAATGCAAAATCTCTACAACATATTTCTACTTGAAAGGATTGTGAAAAAAAAAACAGAGACCTGGTGCCTATTTATAACAAATCCAAAAATAGGGATGGTATTGTTAGCCTTATATAGAAGTTATTCTTAAATTATATTAAGAATTATCCAAGGACTAATTCATCATTAACATCATATATATTTACTTATATTTTGATCTAATCAAGCATGCAAGTTGTCAACAATTCGAAAAGGGAGTTTGTGGGAGAACTAATGTGCTTTAATTCAATTAATAAGACTTAGAAACTAATAATGTAAAAGACGTACTATTAGTCAATTTACATATTTGGATGGTACTCACGTGGTAGTTAAAATTTCAAAATTTGATAAGAATTAATGATTTGGATAAGATAATCATTATACATTAATTTGGATACAAAAATTATTAGCTTAAACCAAGGTGGGGTGAATACATAGTGTGAGGAGACAGACAATCAAATTTAAAGAACACCATATTAATGGAAGAATGGTGTTAAGTGATCATGTCATTATAAATTAATAACTTTTAATTATCTCTGAGGATTAACATTGCATCAATGTTCAAATTCTTTAAATTAAATGGGGATTTATGCGATAAAGATTTCATTAAGAACCCTTTGAAAAGGGTGTGAACCAAACATGTGGTCTTGTGAGTTAATTTGTGAAAAAGCATTCGAAGACAAGCAAATTTGCATGGAAATGACTTAAAGAGGAAGACAATATATGACACATTTCATTATACCACACATGTTTAAAGAAACTCAAAATTTTAAAGGGATTATCATTACCAAAATTTAAAGCAAGTTGGATTATCAGGAAGAAAATATGGCATACTTACGATTTTGATGATGACTCTAGTATTTCTAAGAATAACTATGCTAATAACATCAAATTTATAAAGGAATTAGAGTTGCATAAAATGTCTGATATGATTGATATATTTCCCTGTGTGGACTTGATTGAAGGTATGTGTCAAAGTTGCTCAGTAAATAGGGACACTATTGAATCTATCAATGGGTATGTTGTTTTAGTCATTAAAAAAAATTAACTTTAGATGAATGTATTAATTATTAGAGCCTACAGTTTCCTATGATTGTGATGCACTTCAAGATTGGTATACTACACACACGGTGAATGATGTTTTGGAAGACTGAGTAAAAGAATCCAAAAAATGGGTAGCTAAAGCCAATGTGAATCAACACTATGTTAGGAATTTCAAGCATGGAGTAAGGATGGAAATGGTAATGTTGAACCAACTATATGGGGCTCAATACATAGGGCTTGTAAATTTGTTGTGAATCCCTTTTACTCTCTACAATTCCAGAGAATAGCCTCAAAGTGACATTTGGGGTGAAAATAGAGGAAGTAAAAAGAGAGAGTAATTTATAAATGGCCTCTTATCTAATGGATTTATGGTGTTAACTTATAATGTTTTATCAATACTAGTTCCTAAAATTGGACCATTCCTTTAACACTACCAGTCAAGCTTTATTTTAAACATTATGTATAAAGAATTATTTTGATCACTATATTAAGAATACAATTTTCTCTACTTATTAATGTAGAGTAGAGTTCATGAAATTCCAATGTTGAGGATCTCTTGTTTTATCATGGATATTTCGAGTAGAGTAGGTTTCTGATGTTTCTTTCTGAAAGCCACAATTATTAGAATTGAAAGAATTTTAAGAGGTCTTCATGTATTAGCCTTTTTTTCCTAGAAAGATGGGTGGAAATTAATTTTTTTTTCTAGTATGTTTAGGTAATATTATCAAGTTTTAAAAGGAAGAATTAAATCTATATATACTTATATTTTTAGTTATGGATGATTTCTCTTGCCAAAATCATTTTCATCGATCTCCTTGATAGCACATCCTAAGGAGTGCATTGGAAAAGGGTTTAGGTGACCCATAGTAATTTGTGAGAGATTATTATATGATCAATTCATATTCTTGTTTACAACTCATTGTTATGCTATTTGATTAGTCTATGCAACTCCAATGATCTTTTTCACTCCTACATATTTTTCCTACTTTCATGCATTTTTCCTACTAATTGAGCCACGTCAAATTAGTTATATAACATTATATGTGATTTATACTATATCATCCATGGCCAACATAGTTATTTTATTATTTGTGGTCCTTGTTGGATTGTATCATCCCTTGCTGACCCATGGTTATTTTCATCCCATTTATTTATACTATATTTATCCATATCGAGTCCATTAGCATATCTGATAGTTTGATTTTATGAATTAGATTTGTATATATAAGACTATAAATCTTTTCCATACTATGTATCTTATTTTATCCATATATTTTAGACATGTTGGCATTGTGACAAGGGTTAGTGTTTATAAGTTCCCCTTTGAAATTACCACATTTGAATAAAATCTACACATTTGAGTTACTACAAGATGATCTTTAAGTAATCACCTTATTTTTATAGGGCTTATCTTAGCTAGATTTTAGACCTTGAAATTTTATTCTTCTTTTTTTGAGGCATCAAAGCCTAATTTATCCCTCCTTCTATGGCTATTTTATCCCATTTCTAACTATTTATTCTTTTTGTTATTCCAATTCTTATTACTTGGGTGATCCAAACCTAATATATCTTTACCTTTGGCTATTCAACCCATTTTATCTCTTTATACTCCTTGGGTCTTCAAGGCATAATTTAGCATTTTTCTCATGGATATCATTATTTCTTATATTTTTACCATGTTTTATGAGAGTTTTGAACATTTCCATTTTTAAAATCACCCATGTATGCTCGCTTTAATTTTATCCATTTTTAGCTTTGTATCATTAGAGTTATAATATGTAGTTTATGCACCCACCTCAATCAAGACTAAGGTATTTGCATTCATTATATTTTAATATACAAGTAACTAGATATATGTATATGCTAATTTTAGTTATTTTATTTGTAAACATTTATTTACAACACTTACTTTTAGCTTTCATGTTACTATGCTTCTTTTCCAAAGAACCATCCCACGTTATGCCATTATGAAATGTGACGAGATTTATGTGGGGATTTGCATACACCTATATTTTATAGTTACTAATTATTTTTATCATATGACTTGTTGGTACATCAATCTCCTTGAGAGCACATCATAAGAAGTGCATTGGTAAAGTGATGGGTTCAAATGTAATTTGTGAGATAATATTATATTATCACTCAATATACTTGTTTAGACTCATTATCATGATAAATAATAATTATAGCCTCCTATAACATTCCTTTTCCTTCTTTTTGGGTTTTCTGCCTAGTTTAATACAGGTTTCCTACTAACTTGGTCATGTCGAGTCAATTTTATAACATTACCTATATTTTATACTATATCATCCATGGACAACACAATTATTTTACTTATTTTGGTCCCTTTTAGACTATATTGGCCTTTCCCAATATAGTTTTTTGCCTTTTGTGTTATATCAACCCTAAACAACACATCATTGTTTTTATCCCATTTCTCTACAGTGTGACGATCTAGATCAAGTTTGTGAGCATATTTTCAAGGTCAAATTTAGGATTTTCCTAAATTTCATTTTTATATTAGTATAACACTATTCTACTCTAATTGTGTATGAAAAATTATCTTTAAGTATATAAAGATGAATTAAGGCATAAGATCTTATAATTATAGAGGTTTAGATGTTTGCATAAGGGAATTGGAGCGATAAGGGGAGAATATTCATAACAAATAAATCTTAGTCTTTGGAGTCCCCCACTAAAGATATTTAGGTCTTTTTCTTTACATTTTGAGTTTAACCTACAACATCTCTTAAAAAGTACCACTTGAGCCAAGGGGGAGATTTATGTACCAACAAATCAACTTTTATTTTTAATTTGATTCATATATATACATATACTATAGTTGTATATTTTTGTCTTCCCATGATTAGGTTAGCTTGTGTTATCTTTGCATGACATTACAATCTTAGTTAGACATGTATTGGTTATAATACCTGG
The DNA here is from genome assembly GCA_037957365.1 of Torreya grandis. Taxonomy (NCBI): domain Eukaryota; kingdom Viridiplantae; phylum Streptophyta; class Pinopsida; order Cupressales; family Taxaceae; genus Torreya; species Torreya grandis. The sequence goes on along the minus strand of JARHVA010002437.1, from coordinate 917,590 downwards.
TTTATATACCTCTTGGTTATGGCATATCTCTTTTTTTAGCTTAATAATTTTACATATTGTATTTAAGATGTCTTTATTTGTCATTTACTT
>JARHVA010002437.1:900000-912500 GCA_037957365.1 Torreya grandis | reverse complement strand
TTTATTAGCATTTATTTACAATAGTTACTTTCATAATTCATATTAATATGCTTCTTTTCCAAATCACCATCATAAATTACAATTATGACACATGAAGAAATTTAGGTAGGGCATATGTATACACCTAATATTTTTAGTTACTGACAATTTCCCTTGCAAGCCTCATTGACACATCAATCTCCCTGAGTGCATTTTGTAAGGACTGCACTATGAAATGGGTGGGCCAACTTATGGTACTTTATGAGAGATTATGTTATGATCATTAGTTATACTTGTTTACACACATTATCATGTTATCTGATCACCATAACCTCTTCTTATAATCTTTTCCCTTCCTTCCACCTTTTATGTCTAGTTTCATGCAAGTTACCTACTAACTTAACCATGTGGACTTAGTGATGTAGCATTCATTTTAGTTTATAATTTATCATCCATGGTTAACACAGTCATTTTATTGTTTAGACTATATTGGTCCCACCTATTATATCAGCCCTGACCGACATGGTACTATTTTCATCTCATTTATTTATATTTTATCAATATGAATAGATTCTATTAACATATATGTTAGTGTAGGTTATTATTTTTCCCTATTATTTAATTAGAAAAATTATATATTTGTGCATACATGGAGTTTTCCTACATTCATGGGATAAGCTAGCTTATGTGGAGATTGTGTGTCATATTTGTGTCATAAGAATGTCATAAGTAACTCCTTTGACTGGCTATTCCGGGTATGGGAGTTACTTCTCTATTCTTAGCACCCTGTCACCACCTTTCATGGAGGAGTTACATTCTATTCATGGGATGCTTTGACCACCATTTGTGGAGGAGTTACTTACGAGCTCTCCTATATGTATTCTTCATTATGGCCATCTCATGTTAATCAAATATTGGGTTTAGCTCCTATATGTCTTTTGCAAATTATCTCTTTCAGTGATTTCACTTTGCTTTAGCTTCTTTGTGGTGTGCACCAGCTTTGTCTTGTGTGATCACTTGACCATTGCATTCACGTTATTCGAACCCTGGAAACAACTCCAATATGGTATTAGAGCCACCCCGATAATCATGTGTCTGGTTATGCTATTAGTTTATTCTGAAATCTTGAGTTTTTTTCTTGCAAAAGATCTTCGATTTTGTTATTTGCATGCATTATGTTTGTACTGGCATATAAGCCTTGATGCAGATTTGTAGGTTTGACTCATTCTTCGTGTGAAGTATATGAGCATACCTACGTGCAAATAATCTACAAGTTTTCTTGGAACGTCATTGATGTTATTGGAAAGCTCGCATTGAAAAACTAGTGTGTTGGCATTTGACATGTGGAGAGCCTCTTAAGCTTTCTTGAATGCTGCATGAGCCATACGGCCTGGTGTCTCCTGAAAACCCCTCTCTTCCACTTTGGCGCTTATCTCCTTAACCAGGTGTTTGGATATGTTGTGAAACTGATCTTAAAGTGTGAAGTTATTTGCTAAAATCAGCCTTAAAGACCAGCGTGGACCGTATGGTCTGTACACCTGCGCAGTTTTCACTCACCTCTCACCTTGGCATTTCAGTTTGGCTTTGGACAGTAGAAAAAGGAGGCATTGGAGTTGTTTTGTCTTCACCAAGCTGCTACGTGGAGATCTGCACAGTCTTTTTGCTGATGCATAGTCAAAACAATAAACAAAAAGACCAAACCCTAAAAAATGGCGCCCTTTTTCAATTTGGCGCTCCATGTGGGCCCTCACACAACCTTTATTTGGTAAAATCTGCCTTTGTTTCTTAAATTATTAGTCAAATTTGACTTTTCAAATCTTAAATCAGTCAATTTGATTAAAAAATGAAGATTTAAGGCTGTATTTTACATTGTGGGCAATTTGGGGTTTTTATTTTAAGTTTGAGTTTTCCCCTGTCGAAGATGAAGGGTGAGACCCGAGTCGGTAGGAGGCCAATTACCTCTCATAAAGACCTCTTTTGGATTTCTCGATGCCAAGTCCAACGAGTGGTTGGAAGGCCACTTTATCTCTCAAAACAGGCATTTTAAAAATGTTTTAGTGCTGTTTTTTTGCAAAATTACTAGTTTACGAGAAATTAAAACTTTAAAATCTTGCAAACAATAGCTCAGATTCAAGTGCCATCTTTTGCAAAAGTGATTATTTTTCAATTTTCCACAACTTGGGATAGATAATTGTCAAAAACTCACTACTTTATAAAGTGCCAAAAATTTGGGTCTCCCGAGATGTAGTTTCGACTGGGTCCGACATCCTATTTGCTTGGATGATTAACTTGACTTGCATAGATTGCTCTAAGATGCATTTTAAGCTGAGTCTAATGTATTTTGAGTGTGCACTTGCATATTTTGGGGGGGGGTCAACATTTCAGGGGGGTGTGATTGTCTTTCAGCACTTTGTTAAGTTCTGTTATCTTTCTCCTTTCTGCATACTTTCACAAACTTGAAATCAACACAACTTCACCTAAATTCAGCTTAAAATGGATTATTTTCAACTTAAACCCCTAACACCCTTCAAATATCATGAATGGAATGTTAAAATGTCAATCATTTTTAGAAGCAAAGGGTTGTATAGGATCACCATGGGTATTAAAGTAGAACCCAGCACTGATGCTGAAAAGGTCAAGTGGTACAACCATAGTGATGAAGCCTATGGATTACTAAGCTTGTCTATGTCTTTGGAACTTCTCTTCCATTTAGAAACTGCCAAGACTCCCAAAGACATATGGGACACCTTAGAAGTCTTATTTGGGAAGCTTGATGAGATGAGAGGTCATGAGCTCGAAAACGAACTCATAAGTCTAAGTCTTAGCAACTTTGACACCCTACAGGACTTCTTCAATAAGTTTAAGGCCCTCAGATTGCAATTAAAAGAATGCGGGATAGAGAATAAAGATGATCTACTCATCCTTTCTATTCTCGCTAAGTTAGGTCCAAACTATTAAGTTTTTGTCTCCACTTTCCATGCCACAAAAAGTGCCCTTGGTGCTACATGGAAAATGCCTTCTTTGGATTCATTCATTGCCAACTTAACTAGGGATCAAGATAAACTAATCCAAATGGGCACAATGAAGTCTACTCAACCCCAAGCTTTGATAGCTAGAAATGGTAAGGATAAGACTTCAACAAAGGAGAAGAAGAAAAAGAACAAGGACCAGGACAAGAAGAAAAAAAACAAAAATCCTACCAAAAACAACACTGAGTCTTCCTCCTCCAATGCTAAACCTAAGAAGAAGAAGGTTAAGTGTGCCTATTGTAAGAAGATAGGGCATGATGAACACAAATTCATGAAGAAATAAATAGATCACCTAACTCATCTTCTAGAGAAGCACAACATAGGTGTTCCTGAGTCCATCAAGAAGAATTCATCTACCCAAGATTCTACCAAGGCAAAAGGTGGTAGGAGTGTGGAGCTAAAAGCTTCACCAAGGAGCATAGACAAACAGGTTCGGGTCTACACAGACGCCAGCGTCGGTCAGGAGCGACCGACGTCGGTCAGTTGCAGTTCAGAGGCGCCGACATCGGCAGTATGGTCGGCCGGCGACGGTCACAGGCGAATAGGCAGGAACCGACGTCGGTTACCTGCGTGTCCAGAAAGCAATTTCCGAGGACAGAAGCGAGTGTTTGCATGATGAGTTTGAGTTGTAGACTCAAGCTCGCGTCTCTATTGTTAGCAATATTATTTTTAGAGCCCTTGTTGAAGAGGCTTAACTGTTTGTTGTAAGAGCATACTCAAGTTTCCTATTTCTATATGTAGGAGAGATCTTCTAAGCTATTGTATGATGAAGATGTATGAATGAGAGAGTGTAATAGAGTATGAGTAGAACATTGTGAATGTTTGAAGGACTGTACTTTAGAGAGAGCTCTTGAGGAATAGAGATCTAGTGAGAGATCTTGTGTGCATCTGAGAGAGGTGTGGAAGAACAAAGTTCTTCATTTGTATTCCTATTGTAAAGAGTTTTTAATACAAGTTTTCAAGGTGTTTTCTTGTATATCTTGTTCTGTGCTATTTATCATTTCAGTTACTTATCTATCTGTTTATTTCCGCATTCATTGCTTTCATAAGTGTAATCCATTGTTGGTTGATCCCCAACAAGTGGTATCAGAGCCAGGTTCACTAACAGGTGGTTCAGATCTGTGTAGTGTGTTCGGATTACAGGTTGCTCACAGGGATTTCTGTTTGAGTGGGAGAAGCAATGGCAGAGAAAAGTAAGTTGAGAATGGAAAAGTTTAATGGCAAGAACTATCAGCACTGGAGAATGCAGATAGAGGACTATCTGTATTAGAAGGATCTTTACTTACCGTTAGGTGGGATAGCAAAGAAGCCCAAGGACATGGAGGATGAAGAATGGGAAGTTCTTGACAGAAAGGCTCTTGGGTCTATAAGACTGAGTCTGGCCTCCACTGTGATATCTAATTTGTCACAGGCAAAAACTACGGTAGAGTTAATGACCACGTTAGCAAATTTGTATGAAAAACCCTCCGCTTCAAATAAGGTATATTTGATGAAGCAATTATTTAATTTGCATATGCAAGAAGGTGGATCTGTTTCTAATCACCTGAATGATTTCCACGGTATTGTTAATCAGTTAAGTTCTGTTAATATTGTATTTGAAGATGAAATAAAGGCTCTTTTAATTTTATGTTCTTTGCCTGAAAGCTGGCATGGCTTGGTAATGGCAGTTTCTAATACTGCTTCTGCTTCGAATATTTTAAAAGTAGAGGATGTGGTTAGTGTTATTTTGAATGAGGAAATTCGCAGGAAAAGCACAGAAGAGACTTCTGGGACATCCGAGAACGCTTTAAATCTCGAGAGCAGAGGAAGGCAAAAAGAAAGGAGCAAGAGGAGATCAAGATCTAAGTCTAAGGGAAGAGGCAGATCCAAATCCAGGAATGGCAGAAGGCCACAATGCTGGAACTATGGAAAGTTGGGGCACATAAGCAGAGATTGCTGGTCAAAGCCTAAGGAGGATAATCAGCACGAAGGAAAGGAAGAGACAAAGGTTGCAGGTATTGCACAGGATGCTCTTATTTTCTCTTTGCATAATAACATAGAATCTTGGGTATTAGATTCTGGTGCATCTTTCCATGCTACCCCTAACAGAGAATATTTCAGTGACTATGTCCATGGAGATTTTGGAATAGTGTACTTAGGGGATGATGAGCCTTGTAAGATTATTGGCAAAGGTAAAGTGCAGCTAAAGATGCAGAATGGCAACACATGGGTGTTGAGGGATGTGATGCATGTTCCTAGTTTGAAGAGAAATCTGATTTCTGCAGGTAAGCTAGGTGATGAGGGTTGTACAGTAACTCTCACAGCAGATTCTTGGAAAGTGACCAAGGGTGCACTTGTCATGGCCAGAGGTAAGAGAGAAGGTACTCTCTATTTGTGTAATTGTATTACTAACAAATCTCCTTCAGTTTTATCTACTTCAGATGTGGATGCTAAATTGTGGCACTCAAGGCTTGGCCACATGAGTGAGAAGGGGATGTCAATCCTTAAGTCTAAAGGTATGCTTTCAGATTTGAAAAGTATGGATCTAGAATTTTGTGAGCATTGTGTGTTTGGAAAACAGAAAAGGGTTAGTTTTCAAAAGACTGGGTCTACTAAGAAAAGGCAGAAGTTGCAGCTTGTTCACACAGATGTGTGGGGACCGGCTCATGTAGCCTCTATTGGCGGATCATAGTACTATGTTACATTCATAGATGACGCCACAAGAAAGGTATGGATCTACTGTATTAAAAAGAAATCTGATGTTTTTGAGACTTTTAAGATATGGAAAGCCATGGTTGAGAATGAAACAGGCAAAAGATTAAAGTGCTTGAGATCCGATAATGGCGGTGAGTTCTGCAGTCTTAAGTTCAAATTGTATTGTTACATAAATGGGATCCGTAGGCAAAGGACGGTTCCAAGGACACCTCAGCAGAATGGTATTGCTGAAAGAATGAACAGGACTATTATGGAGCGTGCAAGATGTATGAGATTGCATGCAGGTTTGCCCTTAGAGTTTTGGGCAGAAGCAGTTGACACCACAGTGTACCTGATCAACAGAGGACCCTCTACAGCTCTGGATGGTGGAATTCCAGAAGAGGCATGGACAGGTAAAAATGTTGATCTCTCATATCTCAAAGTTTTTGGTTGTGAAGCCTTTGTGCACATAGATAAGGAAAATAGAAAGAAGCTTGATGCTAAGTCTATGAGGTGCACGTTTATAGGCTATGGCTCAGATGATTTTGGTTTCAGATTTTGGAATCTAGGAACTAACAAGGTAATCAGGAGCCGTGATGTTGTTTTCAATGAAAGAGTGATGTACAGTGATCAGACAAGGAAGCTAGATCAAGCTGGGCAGAGCAATAATGAGTTGGACGAAGTTATGGTCCAAAATGAGCTCGCGGGAAAAAAAAATAATCACTTACAGGAAAACATAGAGACCGACGTCGGCAGGTCTGGAACCGGCGTCGGCAGTACAGAAACCGATGTCGGTCATACAGAGACTGACGTCGGCAGACCAGGCACCGGCGTCGGCCAGGAAGAACCGACGTTGGCCAGTAACAGGTCTACAGGTGGCCGAGGTCGGTCACTGTCAGAAAATTTGGGTCGATAGATTGTGGAAAATGAGTCCAAGACACCAATCAGGAGGTCTGAAAGGGTAAGTAAGCCTCCAATTAGATATTCTCCTTCTTTATATTATTTATTGCTAACCGATGGTGGAGAACCAGAAAGTTTTGAAGAAGCTTTACAGGTGGAGTCCAGGAGTAAGTGGGAGCGTGGCATGGTTGAGGAGATGGAGTCCTTAAGGGAGAACCAAACATGGGATTTGGTTGAATTGCCAGCTGGTAAGAGAACACTGAAGAACAGGTGGACTTACAGGTTAAAGGAAGGTGAGGATGGTCAGATGAGATACAAGGCCAGATTGCTTGTAAAAGGATTTGCATAAAAGCCAGGTATTGACTTTGGCGAGATTTTTTCTCTGGTTGTTAAGATGACTTCTATAAGGGTTGTATTGTCTTTGGTTGCTTTTGAGGATTTGCATCTTGAGCAGCTAGATGTTAAAACATCATTTCTTCATGGAGATTTAGATGAGGAAATTTACATGGAACAGCCAGAAGGTTTCGAGGTCAAGGGTAAGGAGAAACTAGTGTGCAGGTTAAAGAAAAGCTTGTATGGCCTCAAGCAAGCTCCAAGGCAATGGTACTTGAAATTTGACAGGTTTATGACTGAGCATGGCTACAGTAGATGTCAATCAGACCATTGTGTATACTTTAAGAGATTTGATAACGGTAGATACATTATTCTATTGTTGTATGTAGATGACATGCTGGTTGCAGGGTCTCACATGCAGGACATCTCAGAGCTTAAGGTAAAGTTAGCTCAAACATTTGCTATGAAGGATTTGGGAGCAGCTAAGAAAATCCTTGGCATGAGCATCAAGAGAGACAGAGAAAATCACAGGTTGATATTGTCTCAAGAAGATTATGTGGACAAGGTGTTGAAACGGTTCAACATGCAGGATGCGAAACCGGTAAGCACACCTTTGGCTGGACATTTCAAGTTAAGTAAAGAACAATGTCCCAATTCACATGATGAGGTAGAGTACATGAACAAGGTTCCATATTCTTCCGCGGTAGGAAGTTTGATGTATGCAATGGTGTGTACTAGACCAGATATTGCCCAAGCAGTGGGAGTAGTAAGCAGGTATATGGCCAATCCAGGAAAGGAACATTGGAAAGCAGTACAATGGATCCTTAGATATCTGAGAGGAACTAGCAGTAGACACTTATGCTATGGAGGTTCAGATACCTCTCTACATGGCTATGTAGATTCAGATATGGCAGGGGATTTGGATGGCAGGAGGAGCACCACAGGTTATGTTTTTACTGTAGGTGGAACGGCAGTTAGTTGGATTTCTAAGTTGCAGAAGGTTGTAGCCTTGTCAACTACAGAAGCAGAATACATTGCAGCTACAGAAGCTAGCAAGGAAATGATATGGATGACATGGTTCATGGAAGAGCTTGGAAGGGAGCATGGGAGTTGCAGATTGCATAGTGACAGTCAGAGTGCAATCCATTTGGCTAAGAACTCAGCTTTTCATTCTAGAACCAAGCACATACAGCTAAGGTACCACTTCATACGGCAGGTATTGGAAGATGGTGAGTTGAAGCTGGAGAAGATCCATACAGACATGAATCCTGCTGATATGCTAACAAAGCCGGTTACTAAGGAGAAGTTGAATCTTCATTCAACTTCTGTTGGTCTTCATGATTGAGTTGAAGATGGAGGACCTAGAAGATCTTGCTGTACAGGTATTGGTGCAGCTGGTTTATCTCCAAGTGGGAGATTGTTAGGAGTGTGGAGCTAAAAGCTTCACCAAGGAGCATAGACAAACAGGTTTGGGTCTACACAGACACCGGTGTCAGTCAGGAGCGACCGACGTCGGTCAGTTGCAGTTCAGAGGTGCCGACGTCGGCAGTATGGTCGGCCGGCGACGGTCACAGGCGAATAGGCAGGAACCGACGTCGGTTACCTGCGTGTCCAGAAAGCGATTTCCGAGGACAGAAGCGAGTGTTTGCATGATGAGTTTGAGTTGTAGACTCAAGCTCGCGTCTCTATTGTTAGCAATATTATTTTTAGAGCCCTTGTTGAAGAGGCTTAACTGTTTGTTGTAAGAGCATACTCAAGTTTCCTATTTCTATATGTAGGAGAGATCTTCTAAGCTATTGTATGATGAAGATGTATGAATGAGAGAGTGTAATAGAGTATGAGTAGAACATTGTGAATGTTTGAAGGACTGTACTTTAGAGAGAGCTCTTGAGGAATAGAGATCTAGTGAGAGATCTTGTGTGCATCTGAGAGAGGTGTGGAAGAACAAAGTTCTTCATTTGTATTCCTATTGTAAAGAGTTTTTAATACAAGTTTTCAGGGTGTTTTTTTGTATATCTTGTTCTGTGCTATTTATCATTTCAGTTACTTATCTATTTGTTTATTTCCGCATTCATTGCTTTCATAAGTGTAATCCATTGTTGGTTGATCCCCAACAAAAGGCAAGGGTAAGGAGAAAGAAAAGGGAAAGGCCCTTGTAGCAACTGCAGCTTCTACATCATCATGGGTCATTGATTCGGGTGCTTCTCACCACATGGGCTCTTCACTAGTTGAGTTTTCATCTTTAGAGCCTTATAACATGACTTCAATTAGTTTGGGTGATGACACATCAATTTCTATTGTAGGGAGAGGGTTAGTTGAAATGGAAGGAGGAACATTCAATAATGTTCCTCCTTCCATTTCAACTGACCCTCTCCCTGCAACATAAACTGATGTGTCATCACCCAAACTAATTGAAGTCTAAGTGTTCCTTCTCTTTCAACCAATCTCCTATCAGTGTACCAAATCAAATGTTCCTCCTTCCATTTCAACTGACCCTCTCCCTGCAACAAAAATTGATGTGTCATCACCCAAACTAATTGAAGTCTAAGTGTTCCTTCTCTTTCAACCAATCTCCTATCAGTGTACCAAATCACTCACATTGGTCAGGGCATGAGAGTTGAGTTTTTACCAGATTCAGTGGCTATCAGGGAGTTGCATAGTGATACTACAGTGGCAGTGGGTAGGGCAGATCACCAAGAAAGGTTATACACCTTCTCACATTTTTCACCAAATTCTTCTCCAACAACATTGCTGACTCATTCAGATGAAGTTAACAAATTATGGCATGAGCGGCTTGGCCACCTTAACTACCGCTAGCTTGAACAACTTTGCAAAAATGACATGGTCATTGGCTTGCTTGGTGTCTAATTCTCAAAAGGACTTTGCGAGGCATGCTCCCTTGGGAAGCATCCCGAAGAAAAATTTGATAAAGGCAAAGCTTGGAGGGCTTCAAAAGCTTTGGAGTTAGTCCACAGTGATGTATCAGGACCCTTTCCCAAACCATCTTTCACAAGGGCCAAGTACATCCTCACTTTCATTGATGATTTCTCTAGGTACACTTGGATATATTTTCTCAAATAGAAGTCTGAAGTGTTTGAAAATTTTCTAGACTTCAAGGCTCTTGTTGAGAAATAGACTGAGAAATCCATCAAGGTTCTTCAAACTGATAATGGAGGGGAGTATGTCAACAACAGGTTTGAGCAGTTTTGCACCACAGAGGGGATTGATTTGCAACACATAGTCACTTACAGTCCTTCACAGAATGGGGTTGTAGAATGCAAAAATAGGTTCTTAAAAGATATGGGTAGCTATATGATTCACTCCAGATCCTTAGCACCACAGTACTGGGCCAAAGCCATCAATTGTGCTTGCTACGTTCAAAACAGGGTTCCTCACAAAGCTTTGAAAGGGATAACACCCTTTGAAGCTTGGCATAAAAGGAAACCTGATGTTGAGCACCTTAGGGTTTTCAGATCCCCAACCATGGCTCGCATATCGAAGAAGAAATGCAAAGCTATGGAATGCCAGTCTAAGCCTTGCATCTTTGTAGGATATTCGAATGGTGTTAAGGGGTATCTAGATCTGACCACTCATGAGTTATTCATTGAGAGAAGTGTCCACTTTTAGGAGAGTCCTAGAGACTCAACACTTGGCACTTGTCCCTCATCAGATCTACTTCTTCATGATGATTCTTCAGATTCAGATCAGCCACAGCAGGTTCCTGAGCTAGAAACATCTTCTTCTTCTTCAAGTTTAGATAGCGAGGATAGTGATGCAGAGTCATCCACCTCTAGTTAGTCAGAGGATGAGGAGTTAGCACCTGACTCGCCCACTTCTAGGCCACTTTGGGCTAGACAGACACTTGATAGTGCTGGCACTTGGGCAGGAGATCCTGTAGATGACAGATGCACTAGGGGGGATTATCAGAGAGATCTACATGCCTTCTTTGCTTCAATTTCGGATCTACAGACTTTTTGAGAGGCATCGGCGGTACCTAAGTGGGATAATGCTATGGAGGAAGAATATTCTTCCTTAATAAAAAAATCACACTTGGGACTTGACTTCACTTCCTAAGGGAAGGAAGATGGTTCAATGTAGGTGGATATATCAGACCAAATTTGTAGCAGATAGGTTGGTTGATAAGTACAAGGTGCAACTAGTCACCAAGGGTTTCTCACAGGTGGCAGGCATTGACTACGAAGAGACCTTTACACCCATTGCAAAGATGACTTCTATCCAACTCACCTTGGCTATTACCACAACACATGGTTGGGATGTGCACCAGATGGATGTGAAGAGTGCCTTTCTTCACAAAGACCTAGAGGAGGAGATCTACATGGAGCAACCACCAGGATTTATTCAAGATTCTTCATTAGTATGCAGACTTAGGAAATCTATCTATGGCTTTAAATAGGCCCTTCAGCCTTATTATGCTAAGATGGATTCCTTCATTCTCACCGTGGGTTTCACTAGGTGCCATTTTGACCCCAATGTCTACTTGTGGCAGGATGATTCACTCCTGATTTTGGTTCTATATGTTGATGACCTTTTGATCACTGAGAGTTCTTCATCAGCAATTTCAATGGTGAAGGCATCTCTCTAGGATAGATTTGACATGATAGACTTGGGTTTGTTGCACTACTTCCTTGGCATTGAGATCTCACAGTCAGATTTAGGGATTTCTCTTGCATAGCCTAAGTATGCTCTTGACTTATTGGCTCAGTTTCACATCGCTAATTGCAAGCCATCTCTGACTCCCTTTATATCAAGAGTCAAGCTTGAGGCTGACTATTCTTCACCATTGGTTGATGCCACTTGGTATCGAAAACTTGTTGGTAGTCTCATCTACTTGACTCACTCTGGGCCCAACATATCATATGCAGTGGGACTTGTCTCCAGATTTATATAGGAACCTCATGAGCTGCATTGGAAAGCAGCTAAGAGGATCTTGCATTACATACAAGGTTCACATAGTTATGAGATTCATTACAGATTTGGCATAGAGGTTGACTTGGTTGGATATACAAATTCAGACTGGACTGGTGATTCATAGACTCACAAGTCCACTTCTGGTTACAGTTTCTTTTTAGGTTCTGGTCCTATCAGTTGGTCTAGCAAGAAGCAAAATGCTATTGCTATATCATCCATAGAGATAGAGTATAGGGGAGTTGTTAATGCAGCTACTGAGGCTATTTGGCTTTAGGGGATTCTTTTTGAGTTTGGCATTCCCATCCAGTAGCCCACCATCATTTTTTGTGATAACTAGAGTACCATCCATCTTTGAAGGAATCCAGTTCAGCACCAGTAGACCAAGCATATAGAGATTCACATGCACTTCATTCGAGAGCTTATTCATAGTTAGGTCATCGACTTGATATTTTGCTAGTCCTTGGAGCAGGTTGCAGACATCTTCACCAAATCTTTCACTGAGAGAAAGTTCATTCATCTACGAGCTCTTCTTGGGGTGCGATCTACATCTACAACAACATCATCTTCGAGGGGGGCCCACTAGCCTCTTTATTTCTTTTATGTCTCTCTTTTTGGGGGGAGTTTTTTTCCTATGGGTTTTCTCCTTTTCTCTATCTT
>JARHVA010002437.1:852500-895000 GCA_037957365.1 Torreya grandis | reverse complement strand
TCCTTAGATGGACCATAATTTATCATCTGATACATGTGCATGTGGGGACCAGTGATGAGATTCGATGCCCATCTCAAACATTTTTAAGGGTTTGGAACATATTTTATGGTTTTATTTTATTATAAAACATCACCAAAGACTTTCAATTTTTTTGAACCCCATAAAAAGGACATGTGCACATGTGATGTTCCCGTCATTTTTTTATTATAGCCTTATAGGGCCCACTTGGAACCTTATAAGTGTTAGAGGGTGGACCTTGATTTTATATTCTCTTTTTAATAATTTTTTAATTTGGATGCCATTTTGTATTAAAATGTTTTTAATCTATTACCACTGTTCACATACATGTGACTCCATTGTCTAGTTGCCTCCCGATCTATCTACCTCATTTATTTCTTGATGCTACCTTTAGCTGCATGAGTCCTAATTTATGGTGCATCAATCTAACTCATTTATTTCTTACTGATGTTCACTTGCTTTAGACATGTAATGCATTTAATTCTTTTTTCTCTCTTTATACATGTTTCTATAGTCTTCCAAGTGCCATTATATACTCTATTTTTATGTTAATAAATTTTGAGAATGCTTTGTTTGGATGTATGAAGAAAAGGATAACAATGAATATTTGCTTGTTTATATGCATAACCATGGTGAAGGTAAAAATAAACCCCCTCTCTATCACTCAAATAGCTCTTCTTCTAACTCTGTAAGTTTTTATGCATCTCAATGGTCATCTTCTATAATTTATATTGTATTGTTATTGCATAGATCAGATGACAATAACATTTATGACTATTTTTTTTTTTCTATTTCTATTTTTATATTATTCCTTGAAATTTTTTGTATTGGTAGACTATGGACTCAACTACTCTACTGTGACTTCCTCTATTCCTTCTATGTCAGGGACGTTTTTTGATTGCTGTGACATCCTCAGTGCCTTGAGGTGATTCGATCTATGAACCTATGGGATGTTAAATTTACAAAAAGGAGTAATAAAATTGTGAGGTGAATACAAGAGGGTAGAATTGTTGATGAATCAATAAAGGATTTAGCTTTTAGAATGCAATGGGATGGGATTGGATTTTTATGGGATTGAAGAGAGCCCACATTGGGAATTAGGTAGTAATAATGGAGGAATTTTAGGCCATTTGAAATTAGCATTTACATAATTATGCTTTATGTACCTGCATTGCTTGATATAGGTAGTTGTAAGTTGGAAGTGGTAGTGAAACTCTTCACAAAATTGTAATATCCTACAAATTTTCAATCATAATTGCTACAAAAGTTGTATGGCCTAACAAAGCATGAGTATGATCAATTTTATGTTAAAAAATATAAATCTATACTATTTTGTCATGAATATGGTTTTCTTTTTCCTATCAAGAATAATTATTACATTGTAAACTATCTTGAACCAATTTTTTTTTTTATCTTATTCCAATTTTTATTGTTATCACTTTATTTAATTTTTTAATGTAGACAAATAGACTATCACACACTTGAATCCTAGACACAAGTATTACATTCATAGAACATTTTTTTTCCTCTTAGAGTCATTGTCCTTTTGCATAGGGGAAGACTAAATAGTAAACACCATACCTAGACAGTCGTTGCCAATGATAAGCACTTGGGTGCCATGACTAAGTGTATGACATAATGGCTACACAACTTCATTATAATCTGAGGTTTATATTATTGAATTTTGTGGAGTTTTATCCTTATTTTGTAATTAAATTTTGAGAAGATATCCATATTTGTGGAGTTTTTATACTTATATAAAGGCCTACAACAAAAGAGGCTTTCAGCCTGTAGCAACTACCAAGCTACAAGCTTTCCACCTATAGGTTTCTCATAGCAACTATAGACTTTCACCTGCAAGTTACCCATAACAACTATCAAATTATAGGCTTTCCGCCTATAGGTTGCCCATAACAACTACAAGATTACACCTACATGATCCCACAACAACTACACAGAATAAACCATTGCTATGATAATAAGTAATTGGATTTTAAGGTCTAAAGAGAGATTATAAAAATATATATTGTAGTTATATATATTTTTTTATGTTACTGGAAGGTATAAAATAAAGGTAAACCATCATTGAATTTTTAGTTGACAGGTAGGGGTGAATGTCAAATATTATCCCTAGTGGGGACTAAGGTTTCCAAGGAGAGAAGGGGGTTTATATGTTTCCCTCATGGTTCTTTTCCCTCAATTGTTAATCTGTGAGCTTTGCCCTTCTACCCCAAACAATGAAACTTTGCTAAATATTTTTTTAGAAACATTGTAAAACTTATCTCATTAGTAGTTTCCCTCATCCCAATCTTGTTTTAAGGATACACTTTTCTAAATTTAAGAATTACCATATGTACAACACCTTGCATTTCTTTTAACTAATCTAACATCTTCTACCTCTTAATCTAATGGATATCCTTGCACTTGATAACCAAGAAATTATCAATCAATCTAGATTTGATAATATGAAAGTCTATTACATAGAATATGAACCTTTTTTGGTGTTTGAATATGATATCCCACATATTTATGATTCTCATATTGGACACATGGCCTTGGTTGACTTTTATAAAATATTTAATTCTGAAATTCCAATGATGTTGATTGAATGCCTAGCAAAAAATGGCCTTTCATAGGTAGTTGCCTTTCCCACTTTGGTGTAATGTTCATAATCAGTATTTGCTTATGACAAATACTAAAACTCATAGAATAGATAAATTAGGTTAAAATCTATAAATTCATGGCAAAGATAGATGGAATAACGATAAACATGACATTAAGAATTACCCTCCATGAAAAATTATTCAGTATCGACATAAAGGAGGGAGAGGCACGTTAGAACAAAGACCCTACCAAGTTTTCTACTACTATCAATAATTCCTGGATGAAGCACAAAAGGGAGAAACTCTCTAAGGTTCAAAATACCTTATATAGAGTATATTTCAAAGAGGAAATTTTATAAATAATTACGCCACTGAGTTAGAAGGTAGGTAATGAAGATATCAAACCTTTCCACCATTGGATGTTCCTCCCAATGCAAATCATTTATTATATAAAGCAATTTTTGGATTGGGGTGAATTGATAAGTGATTCCCTGCATGATCAATTGCTGAATGTGTAAACATCAAGGAAGTTCTTCATGACATCCTATCTAGTATACATAATAGACTCCCAGATGTTATAATTGGGGTTGTCTCAACATGGAACTTTCACTTAATTAACATAATAATTTGAGTGTTTCCCTATCTCACCTTGTAGTAAATTAATAAACACTACAGCAGGGTCAATGATGCATTCAAAATATGAGTAGTACAATTACCGGAAGAAGATTGGGGAATGAATATCTCTACAGAACCAACCAAATTAGTTAACCAATATGACATCTACTATATCCAATTCTAAAAATTTACATACATCAGGGTTGGAGGTTATGAAAGGCATCCATTAAGACTTCCAAGGTTGTCTAGTGATAAGATCATCCTCATTGATCTCTATGAGAAAATTAGGCATTCATAAAAGATGCAGAGAAAAACATGTTCTTAGTGTTTATTTCCCCATTGTATTGGGTCATTTAATTTTTAAGTCTAATGTAAATGCTCATGACATAGAATTGGTCATCTCTGAGTTCACTCTTCGAACCTATGCCAACATAAACTCTATGGATACCAGAATATATGTGAATAAAAATCTCAATATAGGGTATGCATATAAACATAATCATCATATCAAACACTACTGGACTTAGTTAATAGATGGATTTGATATAATCTAAAGAGATTAGAGTTAGATGAACCTAGATCAAATAAATTCATTTACAAATGAATATGTTTTTGAGGGGATGGTAAATGACAAATTATATCTTATCGATCTAGAATATGCTAACATAAATGTGAATGCACCTTTTCCAACTATAAATTGGTCAATCATAGAACCATATGAATTATAATGGAACATGCAATGAGTGTGGAATTTCATGAAAAAATCATTAGATAAAAAATTGGTTGGAGTAACCATGAGTGACTCAAATAGAAGGAAAGCTTCAGATCCTCTGAAGAAATATCCCCCATTAATTTCCAAGAAAAATATTTCTAAGGTGGTTATTGAATCCTCAAGATCCTCTAGTTTGAGTGATGGTGGAGATGAGGATCCAAGTCCCAAGAAGCAATTAGGAAAGAAATGAAAACAAAATTTGGTAGTATGGAAAAATAAACAAGCCAAGAAATTAGTGAGACCATGATCTTCAAATGAAACCTTGGGTGATCCCAAATTGCTCATCCCAAACATTACATAATAATACATAACCTCATATTATGAAATGTAAAAATAGAAAAAGGTTAAATAAGAGAACCCACATTCTCCATTTGGATCTTCTCAAGTTCCTCCTCCTCCTCCAAATCAACGTACCCCTTCTCTATCAAATACTCAAGTGATTACCTTAAAATATATTTCATTTGAATGGATTCAACCTATGCTCCAAAAAATAAAAAATAGTGGTTGAAGATGAATTCCTATATTTTTTTGTGGTAGCTTATATCTTGAAGAATCCTACACTAAAGAAAATAAAGACCATCTCTGGGTTGGTTTCAGATTATTCATAAGACTATTTTGTAGATATTTTTGAACCAAATGTTGAGAAGGACATTGAATAAACTACATTAAGATATTATACTATGAAAATAATATCATTTGGAGAAGCAATAAGAGAAGTGATATTCATAATCTCTGAGAAATCAGTGAAAGTATCATAATAGGTTTGAACAATATGAGTTTTCTCAAGAACAAATCAAAGGACAAATGAAATAACTAACAAGCTATGTCAATTATCTACTCCATCTAATATAAAATCCTATAGTACCACCAGTTGATGCTATGATACAATTACCAAAAATAAGAAAGGATGTTGTTGCCACAATTATCAAATACAATACATATGGCAAGACTCCCAAAGCATGGGTAGATGATTTCCACTCAAATGGAATGAAATACATTGAATAAGTCATGAATATATATGATATTATCAATCAATAATTGAAGGATATCCATGAATAGATCAAATCCCACACCTCCACCTTGAAGGTATGGGAAAAAGTGATCATAGACATGAAATAAATGATCATGATGGAAGCCAAATTAATGGTATAAGGTGGAGTATTTGAGAAATAAGATGATGAATATCCTATAAATGGGTATATTTTATATTTTATAAAATAGAAATCCTAAACAAGGCCATAGCAAAATTTGAGGAGACTAGAGATATGGGGGAAGAAAAAATCAAACTAATTTCTAGTAATCTAGATGAGATCCATTTCCATTTATAAAAATAACATGGAACTACATCACATACTTTAGATTAAATAAAATATTAATTATAAAAGGCATCCAAATAAGACCTTATAAATGAAAGCAAAGTCAATTAAGCTTAGGTGAAAACTCTCAATAAAATTCATATTTCACTAGAAGAGTTAAATACATAGCTGAAAGATTTGTTTAAAGCTTAGTGTTCCTTGAAGTTCATTTCCCAAAGATAGTTCAAATGTTTCCATCATATGGTGATTCCAAAAATCAATGAATCTATTGAAGCACTTAGGAGATTCTAAAAATTCAAAAAAACACATGATAATGATTAGGTCAAATAAGATCCAACGATATTCAACCCATCCACTAGTGTTGTCAACTCATAAAAAGCTTCTTAGTGAAATTTTTTATCTATCTTTATTTCCCATTTTCTTCTAAATTTTGTTTTATGAAATTTATATTTTTTTATTGTAAAAGTGAAAATTATGAAAATTAGAATAGGAAAAAATATAATACGAAAGGCCATTTTGGAATGTGAAGGGTCAAATCATTCCCTTTGTTATAAATATAAGGAATGGAAATTGAATTTTTTTTTTGATGTCCATGATTTGTGAAACTTGAATATGAAGAAGAATGAAACTTTGTGTTCAGTATTTATCCAAGAATGAGGAGTTACTTGAACTTTGTGTTTGGTTATTTCCTTAATGAGCATAGATATTTCTTATGCCAATGTATTTATCATTGTTCCAAGAATGAATGGTGTTTGATATCTTAAAGTAAATTTCCCTTTTTAATTTAATCTATTACGTAAGTGGGTGAAATCTATCTATTCACTCTCCCATGGCTCTCTGTTTTCTCTTTTATGTTTGCTTTGTTTTTAATTAGATTGAGTTTCTATTGATCCCCTTTCATTTAACTTGTAAATGTTGTACATAGTTGTGTTAGTTGTTATTAATTTCAATAAAGGTAACCTCCCCTCATAATAGAGGACAGACTTCAGTCTCATGAACTATAGTGAAATCTTGATTTTTTCCATTTACCAAATATTTCACCTATAGTTTTTAGAACCCACTCTGGGACACATTTTGTACCTTCCATACAATACACTATTTTCCATTCATAGTTATTTGAATGACTATTCTTATAAATCTAAATCCAACCGTTCAACCAAATCTTGAATGGACATAAGATACACAGTCAAATATTTATTATAATTTATGGTATTTTTCTTTGAATCACAAGGTAGATAATCTCTAGTTCCAAATAGTTTTAATCATGCTAGATGAGGAAGAGCAATGTGATGATTTTTCTCAAAGGTTGGTTATTCTTGTTAATGAAATAATAATAGTTAGATATTTTTAAAATTCTTCAGCATCTTGGCTGATAAAATATATATAATGTCTGCAAAGAAGATAAGAATCTATGATGCATTATTTGACTTGAAAAAAAATATAGTTCCAGACTTTATTTAGAGAGAATAGAAGTACAACCTTTGAGTAAAACCTTATCTCCTCTAAAAATAATTATTTCTAGGTTAATTGAATGCACAAGTATGGATATTTTTATACCTTGGGGTGCTCATATAGGTTCATTAGCTTCAAGAGCTCAATTCTATGAGTTGACAAAAGTTTCAATAAATAATTTACCTAAATTCACTGGAGATGTGAGACAACATCCTACATTTATTTCTATAACTCATATTTATATTGAAAGATATCCATCTATTATTCATTTCTCTTTTTTTTTCATGCCACTAATGATCATGATGCTTTAAATTTCTCATAAATGTAAATAATATTGCAACTCTACACAATCGAAGAACCACCCAAAGAAGATGCTTTGGGCACCTCTGATCCTAAAATATAGGAACCTAATGGCAACTCCACAATGGGTTAATTTGATTATAAACCTAAAGGAAATGATTATAAAGAAAGAGTTGAGGATATGAACAATAATTCATATGCAGTATTCACTCAAGATCAAAATGAAAATATTAAATATTTAGAAAAGATTAGAGATATTGATAAACCAAAGGCCAAAGAAGTTCTTAAAGCTATGACAGGTCCCAAGTTTTTTCTCAACAGAGGTACCTTGTTGCAATTTTTTTAAAAAGATAAATAACTTGAAAAGTCTAATAGTTCAAATATTCCTCATTTGATTATAAATGAAGAATTTTCCAATTATTATTTTGATATAATTGATCACATGAACAAAATTAAAGTTCATATTTCTCAGAATAAATATCTTAGAAATAATCCTAAAAAATTAGACAAGCTGGCGATGTTTATCAAAGGAGTAGGTCCTAATACCCCTATTAACAAAGTATACATCTCGATGGTTGATTATGATTTACATAATAATATATCCATCATCACTCCAAGAAATGAGAGGCTTGATCCTTTCTATGTATCTATTTTTATGAGTGGCTATAAACTAAATAAGTACATAATTATTTTAGGGGCTTCTAAAAATGTCATGCCAACAAAGGTGGCCCATGCCTTGGGGATAAATTACACCAAAGCATTTGTGTGCTATTTCATTATGGAAGCTAATAAAGTTTTGTTGATCAAATAAATAAAATATATGAAATTTGATCTATCCACCTTTCCATAAAAGTGGATGAAGATTACTATATTAATGGCAGATATTCCTCCTAGCTATGGAATGTTTTTGAGTAGATCCTTATGCAAATATCTTGGGGGAGAAATAAAATTTAATTTAAATTAGTGGTAATTCTAATAAAAGGAATTAATGAAAATATACTCCCAAAACCAAAATACAAAATCGTAGTATATAAATATAATGATATGAGGTAGATATATTATACACATAAATTAGACCTAGAACTTATATGATGATGTATGAAAAAGATATAGAACTCCCAGAACTAATAGAAGGAGATTCTAATGATGTCTAGAATCTAGAATTTTATAGAATTTTCTTGACCACTGGTTCATGTGTTGGTGTGTTGTTAATATCTCCACACAAATAAATCTTTCATTTCTCATACAAATTTTAGTTTGAATGTACAAACAATACTATCGAATATAAGGCTTTATTGCTAGAATTATAAGTAGTAGAAGAAATGGGTATTCAGAACCTATAAGATCAAGGCAATCCCAAATAATCATTAAATAAGTGTGAGGTAAATATCAAGTCAAAAATGATAGGATCAATCATTACTAAATAGAGTTTGGGACTATATCGAGGCATTATAGGATTTCTCTATATATGTTTTTCCCAAAGTAGAAAATTTTAAAGCAGATTCATTAGCCATCTCTACTTCCTTGATGATTCCTCCATCAAAGATCAATCAAGATTGGTATATTATTGAAATGGTATACCATCTTAGTGTGCCAAAAAATGTAAACCATTTACAAGTTTTTAATAATGATGAAAAAATCATTACATTCTTGGAGTAGAAGGACAATTTTAGAAATTATTCTTCAATGGAAGTCTAGTTACATATAGAGAATCCTCTATCTCAGAAGATAAAGGGTAATGAAATTCATCACCACTATATATAAAAAAGGAGCAATTGGAAGGTAATGTCATTTAGTTAAAAATAAATAAGATACAAAAAGGTCTCATTTATTTAGAATATTTTTTTGACAAACATGATAGGTATGTTAGATAGAAAATTCAGGGAAACCCTCAAGGATCTCTTGAATATGATAACGTAAACATTGGAACTGAGGAAGAACCAAGGTATGTAAACATTAGAAAATTTTATTCAAAATAAGATTTTATAAGGTTCATTTATCTTTTTAAATTATACAAAGATAGATTTTCTTGGAGTTATGTAGATCTAAAAACTTTCAAACCAAAAAGCATGCAACAAATCATTCTGTTGAAGCCCAATATTAATCTATTCTAGAACAAGTTGAGGCATTATCATACAAATAATTTTGGAACTATCTATGAAGAAATAAAAAATGTTAGTCTATAATTATGTTTCTAATTTAACATTCAACCTAGGTAGCCAACATCATACCCATTTAGAAGAAGAATAAAGAAGTTAGGATTTGTGTGGATTTACACAATATTAACCAAACCTCACTCAAGGATAATTATTCATTTCAAATCAAGGATAAAATATTGTAAGCCATCATAGGATCTGAAATGATGTTAATTTTGGATGACTTCTCTAAATATGATCAAGTTGAAGTGGTCATGGAAGACCAATTCAAGACAATGTTCACTTACCCTTGGGAAAATTTTGCCTAAAAAATAATGCCTTTCAACCTCATAAATATGAGAGAAACATTTCAAAGAGTGATTTATTTGGCATTCATTGACATGAAAAACAAAATAATATTGATTTATCTAGACAATCTCATAGTTTTTTCAAAAAAGAGAGAGGATCATTTAGAACAACTAAGAAATGTTTTTGAAAGATGTCATTCTCATGGAATTTCCATGAATCCAAATAATTCCATTTTCATGGTAACAGAAGGCAAACTCTTAGTTCATGTGGTATCTAAATAAGGTACTAATATTGACCCAAAAATAGTGAAAGTTATTCAATAGTTGTCCTTGCCAACAAATAAATCTGATACTCATTCATTCTTTGGTAAAGTCAATGTCCTCATAAGATTTATTGTAGACTTTGTCAAACTCACCAGACACATCATGAAAATGATGAATGAAAAAGATTCATTTAGGTGGAGTAATTATTTAAATAAATCATTTAATGAAATCACTAAAGCACCCGTTTTGACATGTCCATGTTTGGATAAAACTTCATCTCTTATTGTTACTCCTCTAATTATACTTTATCAGCTATCCTAGTACAACAAAATGATAAAAGAGTTGAGTCCCCTATTGCCTTCATGAGTTGTGGATTAAAATATCATTAGCTCAAATATTATCTAGTAGAAAAACATTGTTGTTGTCAAAGCTATGAAACATTTTAGGTTCTATATTTTAAAATCATAAAATCATCATGGTTCCATATTCAATAGTAAAATTAATTCTCACTTAGTAGGAGCTTGGTTCAAATAGATGTGGTTAGATTTACAAATTATAGCAATATGATCTAGAGATCAAGCCTACAAAATTGATAAGAGGACAAGGCATTTTCCAATTGATTACCAAAAGTGTTGATTATAAGAGAGAAGAAAAAGAAGGGCTACCATTAGTTGTTTTTTATTGATTCTAAAGAAGGAAACTTAAATAAAAATTAGGAAAATATGTAATTTCAGATAATATATTGCATAAAAAATATTTGGATGACACCTTTTTGAATTACATAGATAAAAAACATTGAACAAAGACCTTGGAGGCCTTTCATGACAAAGCCTATGGAGGAAATTTTTCATCCTCAGTCAATACATTCAAAATTCTATAGGCTCATTATTATTGGCCCACACTATTCAATGACATACATGAATGGGTTTCCAAATTTGAAGCTTGTTACTATTTTGTTGGGAGGTAAAAGTTTTTTGATTTACCTCATAAACTAGTAATCATTGAATAAACCTTTCAATAATGTGGGTTGTACTTTATTATCACTCTAAATCCTCATTCTAGTGTTAGGAACACTCACATTTTGACTGCCAATGACTACTTCACAAAGTGGTAGATGATATTCAAGGAAGGTTTACCACTTTCGAAGTTGTGTGTAACTTCATTAAGGGTAAGTGCATAAGGTTGGGGATAAAAATGGGCCTACCTATGGACACGATTTTCCTAAAATTTCAAAAATATAAACTTATATAGATAATTTAAGATATCTACATTCCAAATTTGAAGATGGTGTAAGAAAATAATATGTAACATTTTGAGTCTAGTTTCCAAAACACTATTTTTAAAAAAAAATGGTTAAGCATAAAGAGGTCAAATATCTAAATTTTGAAAAGGAACTCATTTTTTAAAAAAAAAATTGAGTAGATATATGGTCGTGTGGCACACCATTTTTTGAGTAGCATTTAGTATTATTTGAAACCCTTTGGGAAACATTTAGATAAGATCTTCTAGTTTATGACCTATATTATTATATATTTTTTCAATGAATACTTTTTTTTATGAATTTTACAAGTAAATAGATCTTGAAGACTAACAAAAAAATAGATAACCATTCGTGCTACATGCCTAACTACCTGAAAAAAGTAAAAATTAGTTTTTTTTAATGTGTGTATAATTAGGCCTAGTTTGTGACCATATAACTTGTTTTACACTTGGATAAATGAAAAATAAATTACATGAACATATATAAGCATGTATATTTGGGGCATGTAGTGGGTTAAAAAAGGTATAGTTAGAAATTAACATATTTTGAAACCTTAAATTAGTCAAAAATTTGTAAAAATTATATTTTTGGAAAGAGGAGAGTGTGCTCATCGTGATGGTATTATTTTTTTGAATGTTATCATTGAAATTCATAGTGTATTTGGTGATTAAAGTTAATTTTTGTTGTCTTTTTAATCATAACTCTCAGATTCAGATGTAGATTGATATGTCCAAGCATTTGGCTTAGGAATCCAAGACATTCTTGAGCCAAAAGGCTTGGTGTTTGAATTCAAATTAAAATATAGTGATC
Organism: Torreya grandis; assembly: GCA_037957365.1. NCBI lineage: Eukaryota > Viridiplantae > Streptophyta > Pinopsida > Cupressales > Taxaceae > Torreya > Torreya grandis. The sequence continues at coordinate 883,146 of JARHVA010002437.1, read as the reverse complement.
ACATTAATAGATAACATAATCACATTATTATAAAAGTAATAACATGATTGTGTTAGTGTTGTTTTCCACATAAAAGCATGTAAACATGTACATGAAGGAAATATTGATTTGAAGCTTATATTTACTAATCTAAGTGTTAAGTATAAGTTTACATTTATATTATTACATTTAGAGTAGTAAATATAAATATAAATGTAAAATTATACATTAAATTTATTTTAGTAAATATAAGAAATTAGGGTCACTCTGCATCTGATAGAGTTGGTCTCATAGCTGCATGTCTTAAAATATTAAAAATAATTTTTCAAAATCTAATATAGTCAGTACTTGGGTATTTTTAGTGTCTAAGTATTTAACCTAGGGATTTCAAGACATAAATTTTACAATTGATGTCAATTTTTGGTAGACATATAGTCATTTCTTAAGTTTTTGTGTCTTCTAGATTGATTCTTAGCATTTCTAGGAGTCTTAAGTTTGTTAAAATTGAAGTTTAAAAATGACACACATTGAATTTGATCTAAAGTGGTGTGATTAGGGTAGTATAGGTCACATTGATGACCTACACACATAAAACAACCATTTTGTATTAATTTCACATGTTCATAATCCCTCTCTCATCCCTCATCACCCCTAATCACTCTCTCATCATTACTTATTCTACCTAATCACTACCTCATTGAACCTCACTATCCTTAGTAATATCTAATCACTCCCTTATCATCCATAATCACTCCTTCATTAACACTCACTATTCCTCATCATCCATAATCACTCCCTTCTCATCCCTCATCATCCCTAATAGCTCATTCCCCACCCTCATCATCCTTAATCACTTCCTCATCATATATCATCATCCTTATTCACTCCTTCATCATCCCTACTCACTCCCTCATTGACCTTCATTATCCTTAATTATCTCTAATCACTTAATCTTATCATCCCTAATCACTCCTTCATTGACTATCACCATCCCTTGTCATCCCTAATCATTCCCTCCTTATCCCTCATCACTCTTTCCTCATCCCTTATCATCACTAATCACTCTCTCATTGAAACTTACCATCCATAATCACTCCATCATTGACCCTCACCATCTCTCATCATCCCTAATTGTTCCCTCATCATCTAAGGTAAGTATAAATAATAATAACATGATCATGTTACTATTATTTTTCACATATAAGCATGTGAATATGCACATGAAGCCAATCTTGATTTGAACCTTATATTTACTACTCTAAGTGTTAAGTATAAGTTTACATTTATATTGTTACATTTAGAGTAGAAAATATACATGTAAATGTAAACTACTCTAAATGTTATATTGTTATATTTTTGTATTTACTACTCTAAATTTAACAATATAAATGTAAAATTACACTTTAAATTTATTTTAGTAAATATAAAAATTTAGGGTCACTCTTCATTTGATAGAGTTTTCCTCATATCTATACACACTACAATGTGGAAAATAGTTTTTCAAAATCCAATATGGTTAGTACTTAGGCATTTTCAAGGTCTAAGTATTGAACCTAGGGATTTCAGAATAAATTTTGCAATTGATGTCCATTTCTGGTAAACATATAGTCATTTATTAGGTTTTTGTGCCTTATGAATTGATTTTTAGCATTTTTAAGAGTCATAGATTTCTTAAAATTGAAGTATTTAAAACACTCACTTTGAACTTGAGCCAAGGTGGTGTGATTGGGGTAGTGTAGGTCACATTGATGACCTACACACATCAAACAACCACTTTGTGTTAATTTCACTTGTTCATCATCCATCCCTAATCACTTCTTTCTCATCACTCACCACCCCTAGTCAATCTCTAATTATTCCTCAATATCCTTAATCACTCCCTCATTGACCCTCAATGCCCCTAGTCATCTATAATCATTCCCTTATCATCCATAATCATTCTTCCATTGACTCTCACTATCCCTTATCATACCTAATCACTACCTCCTCATCCCTCATCATCCCTAATCACTCTTTCCTTATCCCTCATCATATCTAATCACTTCCTCATCCTATATCATCTTCCATATTCACTCCCTCATCCATATTCATCCCTAATCACTCCCTCATTAACCTTCATTATCCCTCATTATCTCTAATCACTTGATCTTATCATACCTAACCACTCCTTCATTGATAATAACCATCCTTCATCATCCCTAATCACTCCTTCCTCATCCCTCATAATCCATAATCACTCTTTATTATTCCCTCATCATCACTAATCACTCCATCATTGATCGTCACCATCCATCATCACTCCATAATTGACCCTCACCATCCCTCACCATCCCTAATTATTCCCTCATAATCTGACATAAGTATATACTATAAAGGTAACTTTGATTCCAATCATATGTTGTATAATCCATTATAATAGAAATTAAATCTTTTCTAGGACTTGTTATGTTTTCAACACCCATTTGTGATAGTCAATTTTATTACTGAATGAATTGGATGAGATTCCAAATTTATATGCAAGTAACATAAGTACTAGCACAAAATAGAGTCTAAATTTTAGTTCATCAATTTATCTTTGTTGTGCAGCTGATTAGATGAAACTTTATTCATTTCCATGTTTGGTATCTTGTTTAAAAGGATAAAAATCAAACACAAATCTCTCATATAATTTTATAAATGTGAGAATATTTGAATGAGATGCAAAGTTATTTAGTATTTCACATTCCTGTATAACTTGAATCTTGGTCAGGTTCACACATGCACTCCTTGTGTGTGTAATGTATCCCAAATATTTTATATCTTTCATGAAAAATGAAAATTTATTAATTTTATCATAATAATATGCTTCTAAAAAATGTGAAACACTAGTTTAGATTTGTATAGATGTTCATACCTTATTTTTTAAAGATTAGGATGTCATAAAAGTAGATTAAAAAATGGCATAGTTAAAGGGATTAATGATGTCGTTCAACATATCAATGAATGAATTCACTACATAAGTTAACCTAAAAGGCAAAAACAACTAGTCAATCAATCCTTCCTCTATTTTTAAGAATATGTTCTAAATTTCTAGAGGTTCAACATAAATATGATGATGTATCCAAACTTAAGATCAATTTTGGAAAAGTCTTATACACCATGGATATGGTATAAAAAAGCCTTAATATTTAGATGATGATAAAATTTAATTGTTTTAATCTTTATAATATATTTATAATTGATTTAAAACCTCATGATCCATACTTATTTGGCACAAACACAATGGGTCTTATGTAAGGCAATGATGTGGGCATGATGTATCCATTATCCATGATTTCATGGATCTACCAGTTGATCTATTCATTATATAAAACTAATATGTTGTATAAAGAGGTTTGAGTTAGAGGTAGTTAAGGGATCAAATAAATAGTATTATTTAGTGTACAAGTATTTAGGAACTTATTTAGCTGACTAAAAGATATCATTATATTCATATAGTTTATGGTTCATTTATTTTGTCTTTATTATTGTTGGAAAAACCATAATATGATATGGTGACATAAGGATGTTATTAAATTTACTTCTTACCATAAATAGTATACTTATTATTATAACTAACAAGATTCTTGCACTTCCTAACACTAATTACCGAAAGATTATGAACTAACTATGATATATGGTATTTCATATCATGACAATCTATCACAACATTTCAAGGATTTAATTCATAGACCACATGTAAATGGTAAATATATGGTTGAAAAAATGTAAAACATAACATACCTATAATGGTGAGATGTCACAAATGATTTCATCTTTAAAAATATTGATTTTATACACCGAATGACACTACTAGGTGATCTATTTCTCAAGGCCTACACTAGACCACACACTAGCATATGGTTATGGATGATGCATAAATTTCAAGTTAAAAATTTGAAAATATGATTTAAGATAAATTAAATTCTTTTTGATTTCTATTGGTAATGATGAAGTGTATTAGTTCACCATGATCTACATTTATTAATGAAACAATATTTTTAATTCATATAATTTATTGTTGGGGGAAGTAGAGATATTCTTAGTACCAGATATATAATTAGGTTCATAATATATTATCTAATTACATTTTTATAGTGATAAATTACTTATACCCAATTCTAAAGCTGTACAAGTAGATATCTCATAGTGTGACACTCTTCATTGGATTGAATATTGAAGTTATGAATTAAGCACCACTTTCCAATCTTGGACTGGTTTTAATAATTTCAAAATTATTTTCCACTCTTTGTTATGATGAATCAATTAATAAACATTCAAATAGAAGGCTTTCAATGTAGTTATTTAGATCATAAAATTTCCTCATATGGAAATAAATCGATTGGTTTTAGGAAATCACACAGCTTGGTGATCCTCATATTTACTAACCATTTATTAGTGCTATGGTGATGTTAATTGATTCTCTTTTTATTGAATACCTTAAATTAATAATTACATAAGTTATAATAGGACCATATTATTTCATAGGTGATAAATATTAATGTTTCAAATTTTCCTCCACATCATTTTGGTCACTGTCTTATATTTTATGCTAGCACTCAAATCTCCACTTGTATATCTTAGAATTGTTAAACCCTAACAAAATACCACCATAAGGTATTGGATGGAGTGATTAATCATGAGGAGGGATGAGAAGTAATTGAGTAGAGTTGATGAGGGAGTCATTAGGGATATGAGGGATGGTAAGGGTTAATGAGGGAGTGATTAGAGAGGATGAGCGAGTGATTAAGGATGATGAGGGTGTTTAGGGTTAATGAGGGAGTGATTAGGGGTGATGAGGGATGAGGAAGGAGTGATAAGAGATGATGAGGGAATGATTATAAATGATGAGTAATGGTGATAAGCAATGAGGGAGTGATTATGGATGATGAGTGATGATGAGGTAATGATTAAGTATGAATAAGTGGTAATTAGGGATGGTGAGGAAATGATCAAGGATGATGAAGGATGGTAAGATTAAATGAGGGAGTGATTAGGGATGATGAGGGAGTAATTAAAGATGATGAGGGATGGTGAGGGTCAATGAGGGAGTGATTAGGGATGATGAGAGATGAGGAGTGAATGATTAGGGATGATGAAGGATAGTGAGGGTCAATGAGGGAGTAATCAGGGATGATGATGGAGTGATTAGAGATGATGAGGGATATTGAGTTTCAATTAGGGAATGATTAGGGATAATAAGGATTGAGTATAGAGTAATTAGGGGTGATGATGGATCAATAAAAAGTGATTAGGGATGAGGGAGGGATGATGAATAAGTGAAATTAACACAAAGTGGTCATTTTATGTGTACATGTCATCAATGTGACCTATGCAACCCTAATCACACCACATTAGATCAAGTTCAAAGTGATTTATTTGAAAACTTTAATTTTGATAAACCTAGGACTCTTAAAAATGCTAGGAATCAATCCAAAAGGAATAAAAACTTAAAAATTGACTATATTTTTACCAAAAATGGAAATATTACAAAATTTATGTCTTGAAATACCTAGGTTCAATACTTAGACCTTGAAAATACCTAAATATTGACCAGATTTAATTTTGAAAAATAATTTTCCACATCATAAGGCATGTAGCTATGTAACCAAATCTATCAGATGCAGAGTGAACCTAATTTATTATAATTACTAAAATAAATTTAAAGTATGAGGAAATAAATGTGACAATAGAAATGTATTAAATATAAGCTTCAAGTTAAAATTGGATTCATGTGCATGTTCACATGCTTTTATGTACAAAACAATAGTAATGCAATCGCACTATTACTATTATAATAATGTGACCACATTATCTATTAACACAATCACAATATTTGTTAACACAATCATGCTATGTATTATCATTATCATCTTGTCTATTAACAAAATTGTGCTATGTATTAACATGATCGAATTATGTATTAACATGATCACATTATGTATCAACATAATTGAGTTATCTATTAATGTGATCACATTATCTATTAATACAATTAAATTATGGCTTGGTAATTACCAAGCAATAATTAAAATAACATAATCACATTATAGATCAATAATCACTTGCCCATAATTAAAATAACATGATCATGTTATGACAATAATGTGATCACATTATGGTAAATTTCCACAAAATTGTCCCCCAACTCTATGCACATACCTTTAAATAAAATATCCTAGTCATATTTAGTGTCCCATAAAAGACAGTCACAAATAACACTCCTAATTTTTAATCTAAATAACTAATCAATTTTTGTTATGGATATGACATTTCTACAACACATTGTTCAAATTACTACCTAGAGTAACAGTTAGGTTGAATTTAGCAACAAGAATATAACCACCACTATTCACAAGATGGTTAATTAAAATTAAATGAATTGGCATAGAAAGTTATATGATGTATTGTTGGCCAACATTATTAATCCTAAAATAGAAATTGGAAGGTCTCCATTTCATCCATTTTATGGGAGGGATGCCACAATTACCATTTATATGGAATTAAAATATTTGAAACTAGCTCAAACTATTAAAGATGAAAATTTCAAAAATACAAAAGAGAAAAGAGTAATGTACTCAGCCAGGATTGAAAAGGAATGGAAAATTATGGTTGATAGGATTTTAGTTCATAAAGATAAGGCTAAATAACTATTCAACCAAAAAACTCGAGAACACAATTTCTAGATTGGTGACATGGTCTTGTTTTGGGATAAAAAAATGAGACAAGAGGAAGTCACAAGAAATTTGACTCTCTACAGATGGGAGCTTTAAAACTTTGACACTTATATGGTGAAAATATGTACTATCTATAATATAGAGATGGTACTCACCTCCCACTACCCTATAACAAGCAGTAGTTGAAGTTGTATAAAGAATAATGGTAGGTTATCCCATACCCTTTCCCTTTGAGTTTTATGTTTCCCTTTTAATTGTGTGTTTTCCTTAATACTATGTGTTGTGTTTCCCTTTCAATAACATGTTTCCTTTTCATTGTTTTCTTCCCTTCCTATAAATTTTTAATTTGAATCCATAGCCTAATGGATAAGACACCAATATACTTAAAATCTAGAGTTATGGATCATTCTTCTATGCCTTCTTTCAAAGTCATATCCCTAACCTCAACCATCTATTGTTTTATAAAAATGTTAGTGCAAAAGATCAAAAAAATGGATTTTTTTATTAATTAGAACATTTTAAGAAAATTTCACTCATAAAGTTTTGAAGGCCATGTCTAGACCATCTAGCCCTCAACTTCTTGGATAGATAAGACATAGGAAATGTCACATACATGCCTATATGTCCTCAAGGGATAAATAGCTAGAACTTTGGTCCCTCAACCCCACAAAGATGTCAAACATAGTGAATGATACATCTAAATCAATATGTCCCTAGGACCATTAGTTGGACCTATGGGCCCTTAGTCACCTGGAGATGTAAAACATGATGAATGTCACATCTACATCTACACATCCTCAAGGGATTCTTGGCTGGACCTGATGAGTGCACATTCAAGGACCGAGGTACCAAATGAGATAAGGGGTTTATATGTTTCCCTCATGGTTATTTTCTATCAATTTTTAATATATGATCTCTACCCCTCTACACCACATTAGTAGAACTCTACTGAATTTTTTTTGAAAACATTGTAAAACTTGTCTCACTAGTAGCTTCCCTCATCTGGATCTTATTTTGAGGATCCATTTTACTAGATTTGAGACCCACCATATGTATACCACCCTACATTTATTTCAACCAATATATTATTTTTTTACCTATTTTTATACTAAATATCGTTGCACTTGCCTATATGTAGTTATCAATCAATCTAGAGATAGCAAGATGAAATTCAAATACATGGGAAATGAAACTTTACTAGTGCTAGATTATGATATCCCAAAAATTTTTAATTCTCAGATTGGACATGTGGATTTGGTTGACTTCCATAAAAGATTGAATTATGAAAGTTAAACAATGCTGATCAAATACATAACAAAAAAAGGCCTTCCACAAGTAACTACCTTTACCACTTTAGTGCAATGTTTAGAATTAGTAGTTGCTTGTGCCAAATACTACAACTCACAAATTAGGGAAATCAGGTTAAAGTCTGGATAACTCATGGAAAATATATATGGAATAGTGATAAGCATGACATTTCAAAAATTCCCATCCATGAATAATTAGTCAATATCAACATAAAGTAAGGAGAGGAATGTTGGAATAAATATCCTACCAAGTGTTTGAACACTATCAATAATTCTTGGATGAAATACAAATGGGAGAAACTATCTAACATTCTCAAGACCTTATACCGAGTAGATTTTAAAGAGGAACTTTCATATATAATTTTACCCTTTAAAATCATATAGTAGGTATTGAAGACACTAGACCTTTCCACCATTAGATATTCCTCCAAATGTAAATTATTTGTCTCATAATGAAATTTTTGGATTAGGGTGAATTAATCAGTGATTCCCTACATGATCAGTTTATGAACGTGTAAATATCAAGGCAGTTCTTCATGACATCCTATCTAGTATACTCATTGAACTCCTAGATGGTATATCTAGGGTTATCTCAACATGGAAATATCACTAAATTGACACAAGTATTTGAGTCTTTTCCATATCTCACCCTAAAACAAAGTAAAAAACACTAAACTAGGGTCAATAATGCATTCATAATGAGAGTAGTGAAACTACTAGAAAGTATTGGGTAATGAGGATCTTTGCTGAAGTAACAATTTTGTTAACCAATATGGAAACTATTATATCTAGTTAAAAAAATTACATACATCAATGTTGGAGGTTATGAAGGGCATCCCTTAATATTTTCAAGGTTGTCTGGTGATAAGATCATCCTCATTGAGCTCTATAGGCAATTTTCAATTGTTACTAAATGATATAGAGAAAATCATGTGCTCAGTGTTTCTTTCCCCATTATATTAGATAATTTAATTTGTAAGTCTTTTATAGATACACATGACATAAAATTTCCCATATCCAAGTTCAGTCTTTGAACCTATGCCAATAGAAACTCTTTGAATACCAAAAGATATGTCAAGTAAAATCTAGGTACAGGGTCTGCATATGAACATAAACATCATATCGAAGACTACTAAATTGATTATGTAGATGAACTTAAGGTAATCTAAAGAGATTAGATTTAGATAACCCTAGATTAAATAAAGGTATTTATAGGCAAGTGGGTTCTAAAAGGGATGTAAGATGATAATTTAGATCTTCTTGATCTAAAATATGCCAACACAATTGTGAATTTACATTTACCAACTATTAATTGGTCAATCAAAGAACTAAATGACTTGAAATGGAGGGTACAAATAGTATGGACTCACATAAAAAAGGTTAAATAATAAACTAGCTAGAGTAACCATGGGTGCCTCAAAGAGAGGAAAAGATTTAGATCCTTTGAATAAAAATCCCCCATTAGTTTCTAGGAGAAGTAATTAAAATGTGGTTATTGAATCCTTAGGATCCTCTATTTGAAGTGATGGTTGAGATGAGGATGCCAATCCTAAAAAGGAATATGGAAAGTAATGTGAAGATAATTTAGTAATAGGGAAAAATAAGCAAGCCAAGAAATTAGTGAGACCATGGTATTCAACTAAAACCTTGGGTGATCCCATCTTGATCATCCCAAACACCACATAATGACATGTAGCCTCATCTTATGAAATGGAACAATAGAAAAAGGTTGAAGAAAAGAACCCACATTCTCCACTTGGATATTCACAAGTTTCTCCTCCTCCAAATCAACCTACCCCTTCTCCATCAACTATCCAAGTGATTACCTTCAAATATATTTCATTTTAATGGATGAAACATATGGTCCAAAAAATAAAAAGGGTGGTTGAAGTTGAATTGTTATATTTTTATTTGGTAGCAAATATCTTAAATACTCCTACACCAAGGAAAACAAATATCACCTCTAGATTAGTATCAAATTCTTTAACAACATAGTTTTTAGATATTTTTTTAATCAAATTTTAATAATTACATTGTATAAATTATGTTAAGAGATTATAATATGAAAATAATATCACTTGGAGAAGAAACAAGTAAAGGTGATATTCATAATCTCTAAGAAATCACTGAAAGGATAATTAAGAGGTATGAACCAGATGAGTTGACTCAAGAGAAACTTAGAGGATAGAAAAAATAACTAAAAATATATTTCAATTATCTAATCCATCTAATATAAACTCTTACAATACCATTATTTGATGCTCCAACACAATTAATAGGAATAAGCAATGATGTCGTTGCCATAATTAGTAAATGAAATACCTATGGCAAGACTCTCAAAGCATGGGTATATGATTTAGTTTCAAATAGAATGAAATATATTAAATAATTCATGAATATATATGATCTTATCAGTCAATAATTGTAGGATATCCATGTATAAATAAAATTCCACACCTCCACCTTGAAGGTATGGTTAGAAGTGATCGGAGACATGAAATAAATGATCATGATGGAAGCCAAAGTAATGATAGAAGGTGGAGTATTTGAGAAGTAAGATGATGACACATCCTATAAATTGGGAAAATATAAATTTAATAAAATGGAATTATTGAACAAGGCCATAGAAAAATTGAATGAGAGTAGATATATGGGTGAAAAAAATCAAACTAATTTACAACAATCTAGACGAGATCCATTACCACTTATATAAAGAAGATGAAACTATGGCACATACTGTGGATGAATTAAAATTTTAATTATAAGAGGTATTCAAATAATATCTTATAAATGAAGGAAAATTCAATAAATCTTCAATGAGAACTCTCAACGAAATTCATATCACATTAGAAGAGTTAAAAACCCAACTAAAATATTTTCTTAAAGCTCAATGTTCATTGACGTTCATTTCACGAAGATGGTTCAAACATTGCCATATTGTGGTGATTCCAAAAAGCAATGAAGATCTTGAATCATTCAAGATATTATTAAAATTTAAGGAAACATGTGACAAAGATCAAATCAAAGAAGATGAAGTGGAAGTCAATCTCTCTGCCAGCATTGTTGACTCATAAAAAAGATTCTTAGTGAAATTTGCTCTCGATCCCTCTTTATTATTTTAATATAAATTCTATTTTAATAAATTCATGTTTTCTTATTGTAAAAGTGAAAATTAGAATAATACAAAAAATAGAATACAAAAGGCCATTTTGGAGTATGAAGGTTCAACACATTCCTTTTGTTATAAATACAAGAAATGGAAATTGAAAAAGGGTTTTTTAATGCCCATGATTTATGAAACTTGAAGAGGAAGAAGAAAACTTTATGTTTATTCGTTATCCAAGAACTAGGAGTTACTTGAACTTTTTGTCTAGTTATTTTGTTAATGAGTATAAATTTTTCTTATGTCAATGTATTTATCATTGTTCCAAGCATGAATAGTATTTGATCTCTTAAAGTAAATTTCCTTTTCTAATTTAATTTGTTATGTAATTGGGTGAATTATATGTTTATTAACTCTCATTTGGATCTCTATTTTATCTTTAATGTTTCCTTTATTTTCAGTTAGATTGAGTTTCTACCAATCCCCTTTCATTTAAACTGTAAAAGTTTTACATTGTTGTGTTAGTTGTTATTGATTTCAATAAAGGGAGTCTCCATTCATAATAGAGGAGAGATTTTGATCTTGTGAAATGTAGTGAAATCTTGATTTGTTAATATACATAAACAAATGTAGTGAAATCTTGATTTGAAATCTTAATGTAGTTTTACATTGTTGTGTTAGTTATTATTGCTTTCAATAAAGGGAGTCTCCATTCATAATAGAGGAGAGACTTCCATTTACCAAATATTTCACAAATAAATACAATATTGTAATATTAATATTTACATGAATATACATATATTAATATAAATTTTCATAATTTATCATGTGTAATAAATATAAAAAGTACAATGTAGCTAAGGGATAAAATAGATCATATCTTGTTTGATGTTCTATTTTGGAAGTTTATGATGATCGAGAATCATCATAGGATTGTAACAAAGATCTGGGTTTTGTTTGCTCTAAATTGTGACTTTGTTTAAGCACTAAACACTTGCATCCAAGTTGTACACCTACATTGATGATAGTGTCTTTATGTTGCTATTAGTGTCTAGACCATATTATAGCTCCATTTTTGAATCTATCAGTTGGGTTTTTTATAGGTTTTTCTATCTCCTTCCACGTAATTTCTTAGATCTTTCACACAAGTTATCACTCTCATTTTATTGATCAAAATGTTAGGTTCACTTCTCTTTTCCCTTGAATTATGCTATGGAAAAAATTGGTTAGTGGGAATATGGTGTCAATCTAACCTTAAAGACCCCCTTTTTAGTGAGCACTACTTACATAGTTAATACTCCTAAGAGGGCCTTAGATTGATGTAGTTCTGCCCTATGTGTTGGCTTGTGTGTGAATCATGCAATATGTGATAATAAAGTATAAAAATGACCTAGTTTGTAACTTAGAAAATATATGACTAGGTTATTCCTTCAATACTTTAGACATGTGTATGTGTTATTCCTATGATTAATATGAGAAAGTAGGAAAGCTTTTACTTTATTGAGTGCTTGATTGAATGATTTTGATAGGTTACCTTAGTTTTTTCTAGGTGAGGAATGAATGAGGGTTGATATTTTATTAATATAAATCCATTTCGATAAGTATCTTGCATTAAATCACTAATGATGACCATTGGAATATATTTCATTTACAAATTGGATGATTTCAGGGTACTAGACACTTATGTCAGGTTAAGACACTAGCGTCAATGTTAGTTTCTAGGGAGAAGGAAACTAGATACATGCTCAAAACTTTTAGAGGTAAAAGATAAATACATTTTAAGAATTTTGGGAAAGATATAAGGATTAGGTCATAAACATAAGATTAGTCAAACTAAGAGATAGGCCAAGGGGCACAAGATAGAGTAGATGCGAGACTTGCAAAAGTGGGAAAAGGTCCAAAACTAAGAGGAAGAACTAAGGTATAAGTTGAAAATATATATAATACTAAGGTAGTATATAATCCATAAATATCATCTACATTTTCCCCCATTTTAATCTAGTATTGAAATTTATAGTTTCAAAGGAAATGAATGCATACTTGGGTGTGTATAACACATCTTATATTAATGTGTGCTTAACTTGAGTGATTTGTAGGTGACTTAATTGAAACCAATATTATGTTATAATACATAATCAATACATATAATTTAGAATCAAATGTACTTCAAATTAATTGAAACTAAGAGTGCAAGATTTAGGAGTACACCTATGTGTCAATGTAATTGCCTTGCCTATTGGCAAATTGATTTGAAAAAATATATAATTGTAAGGATATGCAACTAAGATTAGGATAAATATATATAAATCTTGAGAGGTCATATATACAAGGAGATAGATAAAGATAGATTGGAAGGCCCATACCCCCAACCTTAGAGTAAAAATGAGTTTCCATCTAGCAATTAATATTAGCTCAACCATGCAACCCAATGATAATTATAACCTAGTGAGGATGGACGATACAATCAAGTCCAACCTAAAAACTTGGAAATATTTAGTTATTTTATCACCTTAACCATACCAAAAGGTGAACCAACTACTACAATATATTGTCTTAATAAATTCCATAAAAGTTTGCGGGGTATCAGTACAAAAAGGCTATGATGTTGTAACAATCCATAAAAGAGTGTTGGAATCAAAAACTAACTTTAATTTTGATGTATTAGACACAAATTTCATATAATATTCACATTAGATATGTCTCATGCTAAAACTACGTATACCAATGCTACCAATGTATAAAATTCTACCACGATTATATAAATTTGAATCTTATAACTACATTTTATGGCCAATTTTGAAACTATGTAAGTGTGGAAGAAATGATTCTAAAGCATGGACCCACTAAATATGGAGGAATATAAAAAATTATATAATTACCAATGTGGATGACATGTTTACAAAACATGCACCCACTATAATCTAGAGTTATTGAATACCAAATAGGTGTGAAGAACATGATTCTAAAACATCCCCCCTCTAAATCTAAAAAATGTAAATGTGTGGAATCCATGCCCATATGACATGCCTACACTAAATCTAAAAATTGTAAATGTGTGTAATCCATGCCTATATGACATGCTCCCACTAAATCTTAAAACTAATATAAGTACCATATACTGAATAAGTGTGGATAAAATGCTTTCAAAGCATGCCCACAGAGAATATGAAAACTTTTAAAGTGTGGAGAACATAACTCTATGACATGTCCACACTGATATTCCCCATTTTAAGGTGAGGGAAATATAGGAACTGATAGTTACCTCAAAAGGATAAGACAAATATATAATCTATGACCATAACCATGTAGCATATAGAAGGAACATGTCTAGATAGATATATCATTGAAGTGTATATAACCAATGTTATCACATGTAGGCCTAATATGCATGATAAGGATAATGGAAATGTATAGATAGTAATAGTAAAATCTCAACAAGAAAATCAAGCATGCAATAAGGGAACTCAAAAGCAAGTCAAAAGGTAATTGTCCAAGTAGAAAACAAGCAAGGGGCATGCTCAATTGCCACAAAATTGAAGGGACATGACTTAGTAAAATATCTAAAAAATAAAGGATGAAATATTTAAATTTTAAATAAATCATACATAGGTATGGGACCACAATCAAAGGGGAATATTCAAATGCTCTATCAAGGAATATAATATCAAGGCAAGACACTCAATAAAGTGCATAAAATAAAGCATAAACAACTAGCATAAACATGTCTTAATTACCCATGGATCAATGTGTTAATAAAAATGTCAAGTTTATAACATATGAAGTGCCCTGAGAAAGATATAATCATGGAGAAAGGCATGTATAAGTACATATAAGAACAAAACATGATAATGTAAAGTGAACATAGAATGATATAACCTGGATGTACCATGATCAAATAAGGTGGATTCGCTCAATATCCTAGTGACATGAGTAGAGGGAAATCCCAACATCCAAAAGTGCATGTATCACGCTCAATATATGCATGAAACACATGTATATATATAAAATATTGATATGGCACATAACAACATGGAACCAAAAACATATATTCCAATGAGATAATAAAAGATGTAAATGTTGAAAATATTTTTGGACTTTTGAATGTTTTTTATATTTTTTTAGTACTTTAGAATATATTAAGTGCAAAAATCATCCTATGATCTCATACAAAGGATGGTCATATGTATCTCACCACTTAGAAGATGGTGCAAGGAATCTGTGGTACCGTAAAGGAGCATGTGTAGGTGCAATATCTATCACTGTAGTATTTGTAATGTTATGTGTTTGTATAATAGGACTCTATGGTGATGAATAAATAGTAGTAGTATGGGTTTATGGGACCCATATCTATATGATTTTTGGCTTCTTTGAAATAACAATAATCGAAACATGATTAGGTTTTTTGGATGTTTGAATAGGTTCATAGTAAAAATATTTCAATTTAATGAAACATGCAATTTAGTAGTTATGAAGTAATTACCATATGCAATAAAATCTAAATAAAAATAAGAAATATTGACTATAGTGATCATGTGGTAATGGGTTTACCGATTTTGTAATTACCTATGAAGTATTTGTATAAATGTCATGTGAATTTGTTATGTATCTATTTACGTATCCATTTTTGTTTTGTAGATTCACCTTCTCCCTGTGTCTCTTTATGAAGGACCTGGTCAACCAATGGTTCCTTTGTGAGATCAATGTGGGAGTGATTAGTCATGGGAGAGAGTACACTAGGAGAATTAATTTTACTAGCGGTCATATTATATGAAGGTTGATGGACCATATATTCCTCACAAAGAGAAACATGAGATGGTTCGACCCTCTTGGACAAGCCTATAGGATAAGTATGTGGAATAAGTATATATATATGTATTTTTGACCCTCTTAGACACTCATTATATTGATGTCCATTAATACCATGGTAAGTTTAAAAGTTTTATCCTTTTACATTTTCAAATTAGTGTGGTGGATAATGTGAATTAGGATGCACTGTTATCATTTGTTTATCTAAAAAGGTTTACAATAGGTCATGTGGTCTATCTTGGTACTAATCAAACTAAAGTAGCTACTGTTTAGTAGATGTATATGGTCTAACTATGGGATATAATCTCTAATCATGTTACTTTCATTTGTTCAACACCTTTATCATTTTTTATTTGACATATGTTGTTGGTTATGCAAAAGGTGTTTGAATTAGTTTATTATCTTTTGTAACTTTTTTTATTTTCCTTGAAAACATGATTCTTATCATGCATTATTTTTGGTGAAGAGATAGGCAAGTTGGTTTGAGTATTCATTAGATCACATGAATATTTGTGCAAATCTCAATATAGAATCTCAAATGAAGCAAAGGGATTATGCAATGATCTTTATCTAAGTGGAAAAAAAATACCTTTACTAAATATAAAATATACATCCAAATTTGAGGGTGTATGAGGAATACAAGGCATCCTTAAATTGAATAATATAGTCTTGTATATTCTCATTCACTATTTGTATGAATGTGTGAAAATGTTCCAATGGTAGCTTAGGTAAAGTATAAAAATTAAAATGTGATAGAAATGCATCTTCATATTTTTTGAAAGTTGATAATGAACCATTTGGAAGACTATAAAACCAATCAAGAGCCTCTTGCGTTAAGATACGATGAAAGGCCTTTAAAATCAAGAAACCATTTTGGACAAATGTTCAAAGGAATTTATATATTATTTTAAATGAAAGTAGGATCCCCTTGACCATCAAAGGAGGATAACTTAGGAATAATAATGTTCAAAGGATAAGGATGCTCAATAACATCTTTAGTAATAAGTTATTTTACTAATATATTCTCCTAAAAAATAGTCTCATGAGAAGAAATTTATATCTTAAGAGTGTTGACTTATTGTTACAAATCTTCCATGGTAGTTATAATAGATAACATATCACAAAAAGAGGTTGAACCTTTTACTAGTGGCTGTAAATTACCATGCACATGGAACATATGAATAATTGAATATTTTTCAGTGTCAAGGGGTGAATGATCACATGATTTTTATTTCCTATTGAAAAGGGATATCTATATACTAGGGAAAGTGAAGCTACTCTAAAAATTAACCTTGATTGGATATGATAAATCACACTCACCTTTCTGCTTATTGGTACATTTAGACAATCAGGGTCATAACCAAGATGGATCTGTTAGACCTAACCAATGGGTCCCTTGCCAAAAAAATATCACTAGAGAGGGTTATAAAGACTATAATCAAGAAACACCATGAAATAAACCTAAATAGGTCCTATGTTTTCTTATTCATAATTAAATGACAAAGTAAAGCAAAATCTAACCCAGTACTTAAAAAGCATGTGACACAAAATGGGTGTAATACACATAAAATTAAACATGCATAAGATATACATACTCATGTAAATATAGAGGAAACCCTAATGCATGGAAACAAAAGCATATAAACTAACAAAGGAAAATCTATTTACTTTAATAAGGACAAAAAAGAGTTAGGAGTACTTACCTTTAAAAATTAACCCGCCACGCCTCAATCTCTCCCTTAGCCAAGGTGATACGTAAGAGGTTGTTGTGGTTTATAATGATAAAAAATATTCGTCATATCTTGGATACATGAATTATATTATGAATATAGAAAACTTAACTATAAGACAAGATTCATATCTCCAAATGTAGTATTAAAACCCTAAGCAATGATCCTCAAGTAGAATGGTGGACAAGCAAATGAAAAAATAATGATTTACTTCTTATCTCTATTTGAAATGGAAGAAATGAATGTGTATATATATCTAAATTTAACTTTAAAATATTTTAAAGTTATAGTTGATAGAGCCGGTCCAATAGAATCTGTATCGTTAAAACAAAGTAAAGCAGTTAGGTCCCAAACTAGGTTGGTTAAGGGTGACCTAAACTTGTAATGTGCTCATCTATTTTAAGTATATGGTTAGTCAAGGCCAACTTTTTTAGTAAAAATTAAAAATATGTTTTAGATTAGGTAGGGGTTGTTTAAGGTAGTGAATTACTTGGAAGAGTGTGTAGGATAGGTTTATGTTGGTTATAAGTGGAAGTATAGGGGACAACAATCTTGCAAAGCACCAATGGTCTGTCCACCCATTTCCTAGTGCAACCTTTAAAGGATACACTTAGATAGATTGAGACTTGATGAGTTATTATAATAGAAAATGCATCATTAATTGATTAAGTTTAAAATATTATGTGCATACATATACTCCACTCGAATCTCATCAATTTTCACATAGTTCTAACATGGGATGGTGTTTTGCGGAAAGAAAATAAAAACACACAATGTTGAGCTAAATAAATTATAGTAAGAAACAAATAAGATAAATTAAAGGAGACAATTGAAAAATATATACCTTTACTTGCCTTAGTGTTGTAGAAGAGGAAGTGAGATAATTTTGAAGGTTTCAAATGTAAGGAACATTATACAAACCTATAAAATAAGCAATTTTTTTTTTTTTGAAAAATATACATGTAATGTGTCGAAAGATTATCTATGACATCAAGGTTATAGAAGATATTTCATTTTGGAAAATATCTAGTAAATAGAAAGACATGGGGAAAAAATGAAATATGATTATAAATAATTGATAGGTAAATAATTTTTTATAGTAAATATAAATAGGGTGAAAATTAATTCATTTGTTATTTTTACTATTCTACTAAAATGTATCTTTGAGAGATCCAATTTTAGTGTAGAGATCAACCATGAGAGGAGACACTAGCTACAAGGTGGAGGACACCTAGTGGCTATAGCCAGTGCAGCTTAGGTAAGTAAAGCATTAATTTAAAATTTTGAGTAATTTTAATTTAAATTAAGATATATGTATAAAAATAGATGTTAGGAAAAATTTAGAAATTGAAAATGACCCTAACAAATTTTAAGGTAGACTAGGGGTAGAATGAGGTTCTAGGTAGGAAACAATCAGACTAATAAATGCTGAAGGCATTTATGGTAAATGTTCAAAAAGTTATAAAAAATGAAGAATAGAGTCAACCATATTGACTCAATTTTACAGTCAACAAAAATAAAATGGGATGACTATATAGTAGTGGGCTGATGTAGTATCACTAGGTGTGGCCAACTGCATAATAGAGGGCTGATCTAGTTGGAAATGGATAAATAAGTGACATTAATTTTTGGCCAATGACATACATAATATGTGGATGATATAGTCTATTAAAGGAGGTTGACTATGAGGTATAAGAATGATATAATATGCCAAAAATAGGATAGGGCTGATTTAGTACTAACCATGCCAATTTCATCTATAGGAAAGGGCTGACTATGTAACATAAGGTCTATGTAATATGACAAATAGGTGATAGGATCATTTTAGTATCAAATAGGTTGATTGTGTAGGAAAAGGGAAAATCAATACAAAAATTTGATGAAGTAGTTAATTTGTATTTTTTTGAGAATATTTAAGAATGTATTTTTTGATTATGATATCAAGATCTAAAATATCATCTATTGTTTGATATTTTACAAGAGCAACAGAGATTTAGTTGCCTAGTAGATGTATCCTACCTACCATATTTATTGGAGTGTTTACTATATGTGGCTCAATCTCATGCCTAGTAGATGTATTTTATTGAGCATGTGGATCTATGATAGATTTCCTATGTATCATATGGGTGGGTTTCCACTTGTGGTCAATGATATCTTACCTTAGGTTGTATGGTGGAGGTAGGACCATGTATTGTGTGTTGTGCCCCATGTTTTAGATTTGAAGATTGTTACATGAGGGTAGATAGTGTGGTAACCTTATTATTGACCATTTTGACCATAACTCAAAATGTGTCAATCCCCTATAATCCAAAACTTATATAGGGGTATATTAGGGTCTTGTAGGGTGTTTTATGGTGTTATTTTATGTCATTTAATGTGTCATCACCTTGGTCATAGTCAATTATTTCCTAAATCATTTTTATGTCACTTAAAGGGTCATATACAAATCGTAAATGAATGAAAAATAAGTGTTCAAAATCCTTCTCAATGTCCCTCATATTACTTACTACTAGATTCCTTGTCAGGAATGCCAGTACTAACTAAAACTTGTAGGTTTCTAACTAAAAATCAAGAAAACAAGTGAAAAAGAGGGAGTTTTAAAGGTTTTACAACCCATGAGGAGAGTGGCATGTGGGAAGAGATTGTGGGATGGATCTTCAACTTACTTAGAATTATTTACATGTTTGACATGCTTTAGAAATTCTAAAATGGGTGAAAACCATTCTATCTCTCCATCACTCTACTAAGCAAGTCGAACTAGTCAGTAGGTTTCTTCTTGGTACAACTAGTATGAAAATTTCCAAGTAAAATTATCTTGGTGGTGGATAGTACACTTGATCAAATTCACATTACTATTTGGTGGTGGATAGTCAGCTTGTAGAGACAATCCTTGAAATGTGAATGTGAACCATCCTTAACAAGCTGATTGTCCATTTTTGCTTGTTATTTCCCACACCATATAGGTTTTGCTCTTGTTTGAACTAGTCCATATAACTCAGTTGATGAATTTGATTCTAGATGATGTTGAATTCCTTATCTAATATTTCCAATTATTGGTTTCATGATTGTAAGTGATTTCATGGATCAAATAGTTCAAATTGTAGGAAGATGTCACCAGTGAGGTTTCAAAAGGCTTATTTCTCTATAATGGTTGCTTATGGATATGATATGTTGTACTTCATGTTTTACATGTCATAAAAACTACCATCCTTCCAATATTAATCTCTCAATATCATGCATTGATTAAGGACAGAATCATATGAAACACAATCAACCTTCTGCTTGTTTCTAATAGTATTCATGGTATATGAAAGTCTTTATAATATTCATGGAGGTGTGATAAAGAGTCCAAGAGGTTATTTATATATATTTACAACATTATTAATTAACTAAGACCCTCAAAGTGACAAAAAAAAGATTGTGACAATAAATTCTACACACACACACACACACACACACACACACACACACACAATCAACCATGAATGTGCACCTACAGGTGCTCTTAGGAGGTCACATTGAAATGGGATGTTTAAAATTTATTCAAGCCTTTCAAGGTTGTTAAACCTCATTTGAATGCTTGGAAAGATAAAACTAGTTATGAAGTCATATCATGTCCACATTTCTCAAGTCTTGCATTCATTGCCTTGCCTAAAATGCCAAGGAATATCTATAAGAGGTGAAGAGCATTGAGTTGGGAGTATTGAATCTTGATTCAAATCCTTAAAGGTTATAAGGATGAATTGAGAGAATTTGAGAAGGTTCAAACTTCATTTAATTCATATATATAATGAATACTACCTACATTCACATTCACTGCCTGCACATGGAAATGTCTAGCTACAGGTGACACTGATAGAGACCTAGAAGGGTTGATATAAGGTATGTGAAAATGTTTTTAGATTCCCATGAATTTTTTAGAGGTTGTAAATACCTTAATAAACATTTTTTAAGTCATAGTCAAGCAAGAAGAAGTGAGGAGTAACTTCAAGAGAAGAGAAATGAGTTTTAGGGACATAATCCCTAAAAACACCAAAATAGAGGCCCAAACACTTTTATGGATACCATACAATAATGTTGCATGATGCCTAGATGAGTTTTAATGCACACATGTTTTAGAATCCACATATGGGTATAACACTACAAAATAAAGTGGGTATGTGACAAAAATAGCATGATGTTTAGGGGCATTCAAGTTTCAAATTTGTTCACTGAAGTTTGCTGTGATGTCTACATGATTTGAACTTCAAGTGACCTCTACACCCAAGGATGGTAAGGTGGGAATATATATACATGATGGGTGATCTTATGAAGGTAATGATGACATTTTTATCTCAAATATGCATCCACAAGGTTTTAATATAAAGGTATTATCCTCCATCAACACCTATAGGTGACCCTGAGATAACCTACCTACATTGACTGTAGACTTATATAGGTCCATAAGGTGAGCTTAGACATGGCGATACAAAAAACTAATAGTGGGATATGTATCCAAAGACATAAAATGGACCTAAAACCATATGACATAGTTTTTAATGTGGATATTCACCTATAGGATTCCCCTTTTACTCTAAAATAGTCAATTGTAGCTAATTGTAGTTGACAATGAGATTGAACATGGTGTGATGGGTGTTGGCATTGAATGAAAATGATGATAATAGTATAAATTAATTTAAAAATGACTTTGAGGACTTAAATTATGTCTTGTGATAGTGATATAAGGTATAAAACATGAAATACCACCTACATGCACCTCTTTTAAGACAAGAAAAGCATAGTTAGTCAACTTATAGACTTGACCAGTCAAGGTGAGAGTGGATAATAGAAGATTGGATAAATGTTTGTGAACATGATGAAAAAATTTATTATGATGATAATCACCTCAAGAAACATCCATATCATAGAAATAGGGATTTATGAAGTTTATAATATGATAACCTGTATTCTATAATCAGAAATCCATACACAGTCCATGTCCATGTTCTAAGGGTTTGTCTAGGGTTTTGAAGCATTTTGAGGGTCTAATGATGTCATAAAGAGCTAAAAATTTCCACAAATCATCTCAAAAAATTATATAATACCAAAATATATTCACCTTATATGGGATAATAGGGGAAGTTTCCTTTGTTTTGTATCAAACAGAGGACACTCCCCAAGGGCACAAACCTATAAGTTTTGGAGAAAGAAGATGACAAGGAGAATGAGGGGATGGTGAGACCTTGAAAAAAGATTTGGAATGTTGTGAAATACATGAAAAAATAGGAAAAAAATGCACAAAGGTTGAGAACCCAACATGATAGCCCAAGTTCACAAGCATGCAAGTAGAACTTTAGGTCTAGACTAAGCCTATTATCCATCAAGGGGTCTTCTACAACTTATAGCATTATAAGAACATAAAAATACATTATAAAATATTTTTGGTGAGTTATAAGGAGTTTTAAAGCTATTTTAATGTAGAGAAAACCATATAGAATCCATTTCTTGGCTCAGACCAACTTAAGCCTACATAAAATGAAGAACAAGACTTGAGAGCCAACTTGAGATGCTCACACCTACTTGGAGGATTTTAATGATATTATAAGGAGTTTGGGAATGATTAAGGAGGATTTTAACAATTTTTTTTTGAATTTATTTGTAAATCAAACATCAGACCTTTATGAATAAACCTTAAGGATCAGAAGTACTTAAAACCCTCTCAAACGCTTGCTAAAGACCTGATTGGGAAAATGATTAAAAGGAGGAATAACAATGATATAATTTTGTTTATAAATTAATTTTATACTTTATAATACTCTCCATATCACCTTAATATCATATTGAGTTGTAACCTACTTCTATGAAAGGGCACAAAATTAGTTTCTTTCATAGTTTTGTGTGTTGTGTAGTTATGTAATATTCTCAAGAGATGTAAATAAATTTAGGGGATATATTTGGACCTAATATATCATATAATATAAATTAAATTATTCAAAAAAACTCATAAGTGCCTCTACTAACACCTTTATCTTACCCGGTCAAAATTGGCATAGTGAATAAGCTAGTGAGAGAGTGAAAACTTCAAGTGGGAATTATTTTAAGGTTTTATTGAGGAATATAAGGCCATTAAGGGTCATAAATTGTGTAATAAAATTAATTATATGTATAAAAATGGAAAAATAAAGATAAATTTGGTACCAAGTGTGAAGGGTGAGGGAAAGAGGAGTTATTTGGACTATAGGCAGTGATAGCTCATCTCCATAAGAATATTGATTATTAGGGATGAAACAAATTCATGTTGGAAAATGTATAAGACCCATAATTCTTAGTTAAATCATCAAATATATTAATAATTTGATATGGAAATTCCAATAATGCCAAATTATGAAGGCACTTTTTTGAGCAAGTAATGAGGAATTTTATGCCACATTTTAGAAGTTTCATGTTTTAAGGGACATTTGTCCAATTATAAATTGCATGGTATATTCCATATTATTATATCCAACATGTGTAACTAATTTTATTATCATGACACATGTCTTAGTGACTCTTGAACTTCATTATAATCTCCTCTCTCTCCAATTGTATAAGTAGTAACCATTTTGGCTCTTGTGGACTAATAACACACCATGTATGGTGAAGCCATACTAGTTTTGACATTGTAATTTACATTAAAAAAATAAATACAATATATTTTGAGTTTTTATATCATATTTTAAAAGTGTGTGGAGAGATTTATAGTGAATAGTTAAGAGATATATATCTATCCTTGCTTTCTCTCAATCCTTCCATGTTTGATGCAAGTGACTTCACTCTAGTAGGTCATATGAATTGTTGTTAAGTGTATGAATCTATTGTCAAAAATAAAATTACCCCTTATTATATAAAAATGATCTATGGTTTCACTTACCTTTGATAGTCTCCATGCACATCACCTTCATATTGAAATACTAATGCTAGAACATTCTAGGAATTTTAAACTAGTGTTGTAGGCCTTGTGTCTTAGTGAAAAAATTATGATAGTCTTGTGGAAATAATTATGGTGTATCACCATATTATATTAGTTTATTTTCATTCAAAATTATATCCCTTTTCCCACAAGCAACAATTAGTTAGGTGATAAGCACTTCAAGGCATATTTAGGGAGCTAGCCCTTAAACCTAGAGGTCTACTTCTACTATAGGTACACCCACATACCTATAAGTATTCCCATGTTGCCAAAATATGGAGGAGGATTTCACACCTTAATATAAAGTAAAATATTTTGTGACAACAATTACAATGATATTGTTTCCACAAGGTCATCTTGGGAATCTATCATGATTATTTTGGCATGTATTTAGATCATAAAGCACTATATGTCATGGGTGAAGCTGCATATAATAGGTCATGTGATGTATGTGAATACTATAAGGAAAAAAAAATGGATTAAATTTTGGATTTAATTAGTATTTTAAGAGTTTTATATGTTTTAGGAGTCTTAATATGTCTTTAGGTGTAAACTAGGTTGTTCAAAGATGCATAAAATTCAAACAATGGCCTTTTCTTGCCAAAATGCATTTTTTGAAAATTTGAATTTTGTAAGACTTTTATAAGGATTTACATGAGTATTTTGAAGGTATTAAAGTTTATAAACATGTCTAATAGGTCTTGAGATTATAAAAAGGTCCTTAATATGTTCTTTAGTCTATAGGCAAGGTCATATTGGAAAAACACAAAAATGTAATGTAATTCAATAACCTCAATGTGGGAAAGACCCAAGAATCGATTATGCTTCTTGGTAGGAGAGTGTATAGTAATTTTTTTTATTTTTATAATTAATTACATTAGTATTTTATAAATAATGGACACGTAGAAAGGAAAACTTAATGAATAAAGGACCGTGATATGAGAAATTCTGAGTGCACTAAAGTTGCATGGCTGAACAGAGGATATTGTTTGAATCCTCTAGTGGTAAGTGGTTTTGATAAATGTGACTGATTTTTTTGTTATTTTATTTCACTCTTTAAATTTATTAAATTAATTCAAGTGTAAATTTTCAAATAGTCACCTTTGTAGTGATAGATAGGTCTGTCAAATAGAATAATACCGTTACATAAGTCTGTAAAAGGAACATATGAGTATTTGATCCTTCTGCTTATTAAAATTATGTGGATAAATATAAATTTAATGTGTTTTATAGTATATTAATCCTATTATAATTTAAATTTTATCAAATTTTTTTAAGTTCCTAGATGGTATAGATATTAACCCTTGAAGGTATGCAATCTACCAATTTAGAACTTTGTTTACTGAGTTATTTTGTGTTATTAGCATGGTAATGTGTTATTAAATTAAGAGGAGATTGTAAATTTTTTATATTAATTTAAAAAGGTGATACTATTCTCATTAAAGGTTTTGGAAGCTTTGAAAGTTGAGAGGATTGTAGAAACCCTACCTGGCCTATTATAGACAATAAGACATAGTCAAAAGAGATTGAGATTTCTTTATTGTGCATGAAGTGAAGCTTTTAAGAACTTTATTATTGAATGGGAAAGTTGATATATTACTAAAAAAATATTTTCCAACCATAATTTTGTCTGGAAATTTGTGTATGGATCAAGTTATGGATTTTAATTCACCCTCAGCCTACTCAATCATCTTAAACCCTAGTATCTAGGGTTTTGATCATTCTGAGTAAAATAAATGTTGAAAAATATCAAAAATTTGTAATCCTACATGTTTTCATGTGACTTAAGTGAATAAGTCACTTCCATACATGTACAAAATAGGTTTTATGGATTAATAGCAAGTGAAGTATAAAAAGGGCTAAAAGAGGCCTAATTGTGAAGGCTACAAGAGAGAAAGTAGACCTAAGGAGTGACTTAGGTCATAAAAATTGACACATAGGTGTGTTATACTAGGAAAAATGTGAATATAAACTTGTAAAGTCACAAATATTAGTTATTTTTTGTATAAACCTATTTGTAGGTATAATAGGAATACAAGGCTAGTGGAGTGGGCAAAGTTGCATGAGTGTAGGGTAAGGTGTTGAAATCAGTGTTAAGAGGTTAGTGAGAGTTATTTGAGACTATTATAAATAATATTAATATTTATGATTCTATTAAAAAATCTATGATATATTTCTTTAGTATGATGAATGGTTTATTAAGCCTATCACTAGAGAAGTGATCCTTTGTTATGGGACAAAAGAGAAAAACTTGTGCAAGCTCTACATCATTTGGTATTAGAGTGTAAGGATGGTCAAAGGATAGATTGGAAAAAATATAGAACATATAAGAGAAAGGTAACCTACTATATCTCAAAGAATGTAGTAAAATATGGTAAATTTGGTCATTAAGATGAGGAATATGTAAGCAGGAATGGTAGCTATGGAGATAGCCCAAAGAAGAAGGGTTATAGTTGAAGATGCTAGTGATAGAGAAGAGGAAGATCCTAGAGCATAAGAGGAGGAAGAAAGAGAATATAGGGTGGAATAAATATTGATAAAATCCATAATTAATATTGGTTTAAAACCAATGTTGGATGTGCTAATGTACGAAGGGAATCTCAATGTGGATGAGTTGGTGGATTGGATAACATCTATTGACAAATATTTTGATTATGAAGAGGTATATGACACCAATAAAGTTAAATTTTTATTCACAAAGTTGAAAGGACATTCTTCTTTGTGGTGGGATGGAATCCAAGAAGAGAGAAGGAGAAGAGGTAAGATAAAAATCCAATCATGGGATAGGATGGTGATAAAGATGAAGGGCAAGTTCATGACTAAGGACTATTACTCACACTTGTTTAGGAGATTATATAATCTTAGATAAAAGGAGCATTCAGTGAAGGAATACACATAAGATTTTTAAATATTAATAATTATAACATGACATTTGGAAGAGGATGATGAGAAGGTAGCAAGGTACCTTAATGGCCTTCAGTTTTCCATATAAGGTGAGGTCAGTATATTGAATTTGAAAATATTTGAAGAAGCTTACCAAGTAGCCTTGAAATCTTAGGAGAAGTTGACAATAAGGCACACATAACAAGCAAGAGGAAGAGGTAAACAAGTGATAGGAAGATGAGAGTATGACAACAAGAATACATATGAGGAAGGTGAAAGTAGTGTACAAAATCATGAAACACAACCAAGAGGTGGTTATATAGGTAAGAGGCCACACTACAGAGGTGGAGATGCATCTATAGGAAGAGGGACTAGTGGATTCATAGGAATTTTTTCAAATGCAACAAGTATGCATGTCATAAGTATTAATAATGTCCAAAGGAGCATCAAGAAAGAAGTTATAGAAATGAGAGTAGAAATCAAGTGGTGCAGCCTATAGAGGAAGAAAGTATTGGATCATATTCAAATATAGAGGCACCTGAAGAAGGAGAGTCACTCTTGATGAGGAGAACATTATCAAAGCTACCAAAGGATAAAGAACCTGATCAATGGAAAAAACTCTTTAGAACAATGTGTAAGTCCCATGGTAAATGTTGTAAGATGATAATAGATTTAGGAAGCATAACAAATCTGGTTTTAAATGAAATGGTAAGTAAAATTGGCCTCAAATTATTACTGCACCCTGCACCTTACAAATTTTCTTGGCTTTATAAGGGATATCATGTGTTTTTTAATGAATATTATTTAGTAGATTTTTAGATTGATACTTATAAGGATCAAGTAATGTGTGATATCATCCCCATGGATGTTTTTCATGTATTACTAGGTAGGCCTTGGTAGTTTGATAGGTCAACTAGTCATGATGTGGTAAAGAACACATATTCTTTAGAGCACAAGGGAAACAATCACACATTCTTGCCTTTGAATAATGATGATGATGATAAAGTTGTAGGTGTCTATTCTAAGGTGTTGGTTTTAACAATAGGATGAAGATGTGAAGATGGATGAACAACCCAAGGAGATTGAGGTAGCCCAAGTTGAAGAGTGTGAACCTTTACCAAGAAAGAATTTTTAAGTAAGTATGTTAGTGAGCTATTTTAAAATTTTTATCATCATTTTGTAATGATTTTTAGTTGCGATTTCATATAAAACATGGTAACTAAGCCAAAATGCATGATAGAAAGTCTTGAAAAGGAAAGAGATGAAAAAGAGATAGAAGATATATATCATGTCTATGAAGGAAAGATAAATGAATGCAATGGTATGAGAGGGTTAAGTCAAGAGAATGAGAATTTAGAAGAGAACATGAAGTCCTTGTATATGCAGGAGGTAAAGGGTAGTTATGATGGTGAAGTATAATAGTAAACCACACCATTACACAAGTATGTAGCATACAAAGACCTAAAGGATGATATACATGAGGTAATGTGTATAAAAAGAGAAGAATGGATGAAGGATAGAGAAGAAACATTTGAAGTATTAGTGTATTATGGAAGAAAGGTTATGATGGATGATTCTAAAGGAGTGGAAGCATGGTATGCACATTCAAAGCAAATAGTAGAAGACAACAACTGTGTTTTCCTTAACAAGTTTGTTGCATGTGTAGGTACACCATTGAATAAGAAAAAATAGAGGAGGCCTAATTGTGGGGTCCAAGAACATGTTAAACTATATGAGATGAAATTATTAGTAGCAACCTTCT
The DNA here is from genome assembly GCA_037957365.1 of Torreya grandis. Classification (NCBI taxonomy): domain Eukaryota; kingdom Viridiplantae; phylum Streptophyta; class Pinopsida; order Cupressales; family Taxaceae; genus Torreya; species Torreya grandis. The sequence goes on along the minus strand of JARHVA010002437.1, from coordinate 853,953 downwards.
ATTATGAGGTACAATGCAAGTAAATAGGATCATACACCAAGTTGACACCTATGGCAAACATTCTTCAGATTGCTAGTATGATGTAGGAGCATCCTATAAGGACCCAAAAATGGATTAAATTTTGGATTTAATTAGTGTTTTAAATTTTTTATAGGTTATATAAGTATTAATATGTCTTTAGGTGTGAACTATGTTATCCAAAGATGCATAAAATTCAAACTATGGCTTTTCTCGCCCAAATGGATTTTTTAAAAATTTGAATTTTGTAAGCCTTGTCTAAGGATTTCCATGAATGTTTTGAAGGTGAAAAGGTGTAGAACCATGTATAAGAGGTATTTATACTATGAAAATGTCCTTAATATGTTATTTAGTTTATATGCAAGGTCATATTGGAAAAACATGAAAAATGTAATGTAATTCAATGACCTCAACATGGGAAAGACCCAAGAATCAGTTATGCTTCTTGGTAGGAGTGTGTAGAGTTAGTTTTTGTATTATGATAGTTAATTACATTCATATTTGAGATATAATGGACATGTAAATAGGAAAAATTGATGAATAAAGGACTATGATATGACAAATTTTGAGTACACTAAAGTTACAAGGCTAAATAGAGGATATTGCATGTGTTTGAATCCTCTAGTGGTAAGTGGTTTTGATAAATGTGATTGATTTTGTTGTGATTGTATTTAAACATTTAAATTGATTCAAGGAATTCAAGTGTGAAGTTGAAAATAGTCACCTTTGTAGTGACATATAGGTCTGTCAAACAGGATAATACCCTTACACAAGTCTGTAAAAGGAACATATGAGTATTTGATCTTTCTCATTATTACAATTATATGTATAAATAGACATGTAATGTGTTTGAGAGTAGAGTAACCATGTTATAAGTTAAATTTTATCAAAAGGTTATAAGTTCCTAGATGGTATAGATCTTAACCCTTGACGGTAGGAAATCTACCAATTCAAAACTCTATTTACTGAGTTATTCTATGTTATTAACATGGTAACATGTTTTTGGATTCAAAGGAGATTGTAAAGGGTTTAGATTAATTTAAAAATGTGATAATAATCTCATTGAAGGTTTTGGAAGAATTGGAAGTTGATAGGATAGTAGAAACCCTACCTGCCTTGTTCTAGATAGTAGGAGACAGTCAAAAGAGACTGAGATTTACTTATTGTGCATGAAGTGAAGCTTTTTAGAACTTTATTATTGAATGTGAAATTTGATAGATGCTTATAAAAATATTTTTAAACCATCAATTTTCCTTGAAATTATGTGTGGATCATGTTATGGATTTTAATTCACCCTCAGCTTGCTCAGTCACCCTAAACCTTGGTATCTATGGTTTTGATCATTATGAGTAAAATAACCATTTAAAAATATCCAATATTTGTAATAATGTATGTTTTCATGTGTCTTAAGTCATTAAGTCACTTCTATACCTGT